>JZLH01S0602301.1:0-22095 GCA_001188425.1 Eucidaris tribuloides | reverse complement strand
GGACGAACAATGAATTGTTTCTTTCCCTTTATGCACGAACAAAACAGCATCACAGGTAATACTCCTGAATGACAAAGCCCAAAACATAAGGGCTACAGAAGCTCAACTCTGACTGGTTGTGTCCACCACTCAGTCCCAGTAATCAAGGTCAAGGTCACATCCCCTGTCAACCACAAGCTACTGTCCATCAGGTGTAGTATGTCATAGTCTGCTCTTCAGACCCTAATACGTTATCGAGTGTGGAAACAAATTAAAAGGGAAGGCAGGGCTGGAAGAAGTCCTCTATTTAAAGGTCACAGACATTATTGGGAGAAGTAAAGAATGCTTCAAGAACCAAATAGGTTGAAACATATACCAATGTATACACCAGCTGGAGTGGTCCTCCTGGCTGGAAGGATTTGTCTTGAATTTGGTTACTTGTGGAGAAACAAGCATTCATTTACCAGTATTGAATTGATCTGGTGCCCTGATAGAAATTAATCTCATACAAAGCTACACAACAAATCCACCTGTCACAATGAATACTGATGGTGATTATTTTGAAAAGTAATAAACATTTGACCATGAAATTCTGACTGCAGAAGCCCTGAATAGTGTACTTGATTCAAGATAGTAGTTTTATCACGAAGTAAGGATTTGCTTCAATCCTGCTATTTGAATTTTATATACGACTGAGTGTGGAAACACATATTACACAGGTAAATGACATGATTGGGGGTAGTCCTCAACTTGGGCTGAAACTACTCTAGAATCAAGTAAACTATGCAAGGATTCTCCTACGAAAATTTTGTAGTCAAACGTTGACCCATTCTAATATAAACGATGTCAGTATCACTCGTAACAAGGAAACCTGCTGTGTGGCTCTCTATGGGGCTTATTTTTATCGTCCCCGGAAAAAATTAAGATACTCCTATGTTTATTCTTGATTCTCCTTAAGTAAACAAATTACAGACAAATCATCCCAGGTGGGAGATCCACTCCTGGTAGTGTATAGTTGGTATATGTTTCAACTCATTTGGTTCTTGAGGCATTGTCAAGTGTTCCCAATCATGTCACGAACCTTTAAAGGAAATGGTGTGATTGGAAAATGTCCTCAATTTAAGACACGATACTAGAATTAAACCAACTGGCTAACATTTACCACAGTTAAAAATGTGAGCTACACAATCCTCTATGCTCCAAGTGTCTTTGATATGGTCTAAAAATGAAGCCCTGAAAAAAATTATATTTCAAAATTATTTAGTGCTTTAAAAAAGTGAAGATCGTAAGTTGACTGGATTAACCTGCCCATTTCCTCCCATAGACTTACTGTGTGTGGATCTAGGCTATTTTTTACTCGCTCCGAGTACTAATTGTTTATTCATTCTTATCTTGCCAGTGGCAGCATATATTTCTAAACTTTTGTATTCTAGGGTGTTTACTTGTCCATTTAAACACTATGTAACTCAGATAGCAAAGTTTCACAATTTCTTAATTTGAAGCTCCACAGTGTTAGCCTTTTACTTTAAAGGTATTGACTAACATTTACCACAGTTAAAAAAATGTGAGCTACATGATTCCCCATGCTACCATTGTCTTTGATAAGGTCTAAAAACGACATCCTGAAAAAATTGTATTTCAAAATGATTATTTAGTGCTTTAAAAAAGTGAAAATCATAAGTTGATCGGATTCACATGCCCATTTTCTCCCATAGACTTACTGTGTGTACACCTAGGCTATTTAAACTCGCCCCGAGTTTTAATTAGTTATTCATGCATAACTTGCCATTGGCAGTGTAACTTTCCAAACTTTTTTATTCTAGGGTGTTTATTTGTCAATATGAACACTACTATGTAGTTCAGATATCAAAATTTGACATTATTTTAAATGCTGAAGCCCTAAGCTCCACAATGTTAGCCTATTACTTTAAGCCTATTGTTTGTACTCATTGAAGATGGTTTGATTTTGCTCTAACGTGCCTTTCCCATAGACTTCGAGACGAAATACTGTGTCTAGTCTTGAACAGGTTAACGCTACAAGGTCTCCTGTAGTAAATGTAGATATTGGCATATGTTTCAACTCATTTGCATGTTGACTTCTCTGAATTATGTTACTATCCATAATCCTTTAATCATCACTCTCAGAACAAGCTTTTCAATATGCAGGAAAACAATTCTTATGGCTAATAACTGATTTTTATTTTAATGCTAACGGGTAGTCGGGCACCCTACTAAAAGAAATCCATCTAGGCCTGAGCATGTTATTACAAAACTACAATTTCTCAAGGGCCAATAACCTGGCTTTCCATTCCATAAGCATTAAATTCCTGAATTTAAATTGAGTGTATGAGTTTGTTACTGGGAAAGTGCCATTATTTCTAGAATGATTGATGCATGTAATATTATATAAGCTTAGGCACTGACCTTCTCTCTCTTTCTCCAGTGTATTTTCTTTTGTTTGTGTAATGTTTTGTAAATATAAATATTTTGGGGGTTTCTGTACTATGAAACATATAGTTTGATTGCAAAAGCCTATATATGCCGTTTTCATGAAAATCAAGCTATGCACAGGGTAATATTCCTTGAAGTCGAAGCTATCTGACGCTGAAATCGCCTTGTTGAGAAACAAAGTATAACTCCAGTTATCCAATTTTTTTTTACAATTTCAATGCAAAAGCAAATATATCCAAATTTGTTTTTCGCACAAAAACCAATTTATCCAATATCCATCATGCACATTTTAAACATTGTAACAACAACATTGTGCACCAAGTTTGACAACATAGGAATAGAAATAGGCATGGTTGCTCACAGCCATGAACAGATTTCGATAAAGAGCAGTGGGGCATGCATGATTAATTACGTCATCGCTCATTTCATAATCAAATCACTATTGAATATAATTAATAATCTTAAACATGGTGTAGCAAATGGCTGTATGCTGCCCACCAACACCAATATTGGAAATATATATACGGTATATTTTTTCAAACATTCCCTTTACAACTTTCTTTGAGAGTAGACTTCTCAAATTTCACTCATTTGTTTCTTACCCTATACTCTTTCACAACAGAATTTCAGAATTTCACTAAAATGGATCTGTTTTTCCATTCAAATTTCTTCATATATTTGTGTATCAGCCAGCCCCTCATAACACTTGATTACTTCTTCACTGCATCTCACGAGTACTCCTCATTATCTTGTCCAGTATATTTTTTGCTTGTTATCTTGTCCATAAAATAATTGGTCTAACAGATAGCAACTTAGACTGGGCGGGGCAGTATCATGGAGTGTGAAATAATTGGAATGAAGTGAAAAACACAATTAATGAATCTATACCAACATGTTTTGGCAGACAACATGATACTTTGATTAGCTTAACCCGTTGGAGACTATTGTACAAGTTAAGTCATGTTGGAGTCTATGGAAAATGTGAGTTATGGTGAAATCAAATCGTTTCCAACAGGTTAACAGCACTTGTTTTTTACTTTGGCTGAGAGTAACTACGTATTTAACTGCATATCTCAGAAAATGAACTCTCCAAGTAATAAAAAAAATGAAAGTTTCACTGTTTCATTGAATAATTCCGAGCCAAAGAGAGGCAGCATGTAGAGTATGTCTAGTGTCATTACCCAGGGCTCGACACTAGCACTTGCCCGCTTGCCTAGGGCAAATAAAAATTTCATGTTTGGCAAGTAAAATATGAAAATGTAAAAATTCACTTGCCTGATTGGGCAAGTAAAACTTTTGATCATCAAATGAGCAAAACATGTAAAATATCTCACAAAAAGTGAACAAAACTTGTGTCAAATTTTGTGTTCCATTAATGTATACGAATTTCATTATTTTGTTCATTGTACCTTATTTGATGACTCTGTAATTTCATAAATCACATATTTGGCAACCCTCAGAGGCTCAGAATTAAAAAAAAACAAAAAAATCTTTACTGGTTAAAACAAGTGATGTATGATTTTTAATGTTTTTAAATGATTTATTTTGGGCAAGTGAATTTTCATGCGGGCAAGTAAAATTCAGAAAATTATAATTTTACTTGCTCAAAGGGCAAGTCAAGTAAAAAGTTAGGGTAAAGCCCTGCATTACATATTTGAGAGTATGATGAAGAGTAATAGTTGAGCTTTAGGGCAGTAGTAGTCTAAGTCATAGGCTGCTCTTTAATTAACCCCAATCTTGAGCGTACTGCTCATTAATTTACCCCAATCCCTAGCTAGTCTAACTGTCCAGACTCTAACCCTACTAGTCTAAGTATCTATACTGCATTAGGATTAGGATGAAAAAAGAGCACAGTCTAAAACTTAGACTAGGGCAGTAGTGGCTTGTAGCCTGGGAGTGATAGACCAACAACAGTGACCTTGGCTTTGTGGTATTTGGTCACTGAAGCTTGTATGTAGGGCTCTGGGGGATTTCAGGGGTCACTGTCAGGTGTACATAGCATGGGAGGACACTGTGGACGTCCCTAATAATATCCAATCTACCTGGTTTATATGACTGCCAAAATAAACTTGGCACCGTGGATGTTTATATCAGTGTCTGACTGCCATCTATTTTAACCAATTCTCTCCCATATTCTTTAATGGCCTTGAAGTCAATATATAGCACATCCAGTTCCTGTAGCAAACAGGTTAAATTACTTCATTTCAGACAAGAGTTGCATATCACCTTCACTTCCATCTCATTTCCCCCCCCCCTCCACTCCCCTCTCCTCCTCTTCCTCTACCTTCCCCTCCCAGTCCCTTCCCAATTAATGTAATGTACAAAAGACCAGCTGGAACTACAGTGTACAGTATAATTGAAATCTGTTCCACAGTATTCTAAGTAATGTAATCATACCATTACACATGATCACAAACATTGTTGCATTTGTCTGGAAAATCTTTACTTTTGAGCCCTCCCCCCCCCCCAACCACAAGGCACAATCATCTCTCATGAACTCTAGAATCAGTGCATACTTACCAACTAACTACAAATCTCACCATCCATTGAAATTCTATGTAAACTACAAGTGCTTGTCCCCAAAACAATCTTCCTTGTCAACCTATTTTATACTACAGCCCAAAGTTTTCTAGTCTGCAGGCACAGACTTTATTTTGGCACTACAATTTCACAGCGCCTTGAGCCAAGACTAATCTTGTTGACTAGGGCCTATGGAAGAACTAGTCTGCAGCACAGATTGTTCAGACCCTGATTTGCGTAGCACGACGGACAAGGGTTTATGCCTGTAAACTAAAAGTTTTCCACGTTGCACATTTCCCGCAGAAATCTCGGCATTTGAGGTATAATGCAGAAAAGAGCATCTTGAACAAAAATGAAAAATCATGGCTGAGAATTCCCCCAAATAAAATTAATACACATTAACTTATTAAAACTAAACTAATTTACCAAAAACATGGCTAATAAAGCCAAAGAAATCATGCTTTACCTGTAAATATGTCCCCAAACCCCAATCAAAACCCCCTATGGACCTAGAATGCTTGATGTTATTTGTTGGAAAATTGCAAAATTAAAATGCAGAGAAAAACAGAATTTTGACATTTGAAGGCTGTAGAATAAGTACTGAAGTCACATAATACTACTTCTGAGAAACAAAGGCTCAAAGTTTTCAAATTTGTCTACAGATCACAATTGTTTGAGTTGTAAATCCAAACTTGGTGAAGTTAATAGACACAATAAACTTTCAGATGAATACAGGACAAAAACAAACATTGTCACACTTGTCAATTTCCAATAATCAATAATCAATATTGTGGACTTAAAGGGAGAAGGAGCCAGCAACTAACAGGAAAGTTAAGAAAAAAAAATGACATTGTGAGTATTGTGAGAATTATGGCACTAGGTGATAAAGACAGCCTAAATAAGGGGTACTGTGTGATACTCACCCTCAGCAAGGCCCTATAAATTAGTGAATTTGTGTTTATATTTATACATCTTTGCAAGTTTTACCCCAGGTCAAAACTTGCAGAAACAGCTATAGGGGGAGGAGCTTATCGATTCAAACAGTGCATACATTACCACGGCGTGACTAACACACGTCAGGTGGCATGCATCGGTCATGCATGGTCAGCTCTAGACCTTTGTACGTGCGATCTGATTGGTTGGCAAGAACTCAAATTTTTTCTTAACTTATGCCTGTTAGTTGCTGGCTCCTTCTCCCTTTAAGTACTTTTTCCTCTACAAACAAGGGTCTGAGGAAAATAAATGCATTTCTCGAATAGATGAATGTCAAAAAACACTTAATTGTATATATTTTTGGAATGTCCTCAGTAAGACAAACAATTTGATATGCAATTTGTTGAATTTGGACGTTGTTTGAAATTTGACCTCATTATAGCTTTGACCGGAAGTGACCTCATATCTCATCAACAAAGCACAAAATACTTAATTATATATTTTCTTAATCCTTGTTACTAGTCAAGTAATTTGAGATACATTTTGAAGAAATTAGACCAATGGTCAAATTAACCAAAATTTTGTCAACAAATTTCCCAGCATGTAACGACTTCAAAACAATCACTAACTCAATTTCATCAAAATGTGACTCAAGTACTTCTTATTCTACAACTTTCATTTGTAAAACAGAGAAAAATGGATAACCCATTTGAATTTGACATTTGTGAAATGGAAATTTTGGGGCTTTACTTTACCACCCCCCCACATACACTTTAAATTTTGTCAGTAACCAGCTTTCATTGATTTCTTTTTCTTTTCTACTATACACCCCCACCCATACACTTCAAATTTTGTCAGTAACCAGCTTTCATCGTTTTCCTTTTCTTTTTGCAAGAAAAACATGGTCTTGGGTTTGAATGTTTGAATCATGTTGTTTACCACAGGTTCATGCTGTTACTCATCATTCATCAACAAGTGCCCATTGCCTGTACCTGAAATACTAGCTACACCACAAACAACATGACCTAATTTCAAATTTTGAGCTAGTCTGTCTGCCAGACCATGGTGATATTTTATAAACTCTTCAGTTCGTGTGGTATTCTTGATTTGCAGAACAGAGTAAAATATTCAGTTCCATATCAACAGTTACTAACAACGTCACTATTTATTTGAATGCCCATATTACCAAATATCAGTGAATTAATTCAGAAAAACGTAGAAATTACTAGAGGCTTCCAATTCCTACACACGTCCGTTACAATATCCAACAAGGAAATTGTCTGTAACAACTAAACTATATCACTAACAACGCTTTTTTCAACTGCTTAATAGATCCGCCAAATTAATTTTAAAGGCCAGGGGCAATCTCTGTTTGCAATGCACTAAAATATCACACATTGGTGTAAATACAATGGCATTTAGAAGAAAATACCATCTGGGAACTTTTAGCAAAATATAGGAGCTAGAAACTCAGTTTTAGTGAGATTATAGTGACTGTTAGACTCTGATTTGAATTTTTTTCTCGCAAGAAAAAAATTCCTACCATAGAACGTACACTAAACGCCTATTGCTTTTCTTTCGCAATTTTCAAATTCTAGGCTACTACTGACCCCCAAATTTCACAGACATGCCTTTCATCAATAGCCTAAGGGCATGGGCTATCTTTTCCTGGTCTGCAGGGATGTTTGTAAATGAGATCCACTGCCTTTAACTTCAGCAAAATAAAAAGAACAAATATCCCCCCCCCCCCTATATCAAAAAAAAAATGTTATCCTCAAAGATTTAATTTTATGTCAGTCACATAATATTATGACTTGGTTTCTCAGAAACCCCCACCAATAATAAAACCACAAGGACTTCATTAATAATGACAGACAAAGAGCAGACCGTCGTTACTTCATTATTTTGGCTGGTAGCTTCAGCAAACCTGTGCAATGTGTAACAGCCATCATGACTTCACAATGCCATACTTACCATTACTAGGGCCCCGTTTACACCAGCACAACCACCCTACAACGGTCTCGGTCCGGTCCCATCAATAATTTCAGAATAGGTTTGGACCTTTATGGTGTGGTTTCACCGCCATCACATGATTGACCGTCTCACATCCAGTACTGTCGGGGTTATTACAGACAACGATTAAAGACATGTCAAAAACGCTTTCGGAACACGTTTGGTCCACCTTGGGGTCGGCTGTTCCGGTTACACTGCGAGTGAACCGTTCTGAGACTGTTATCAAAAACACTTTTGACAAGCTATGTATTCAGGTACATAACTTCATGAGACAGGGCTTTCCATATGTCACTATGGCAACTTTATCTCTCAATTAATTTTTAAGTTCAACAGTGCAAAGACATTATCACCTATACCAGGGCTCCACACTAACTTTTTTGCCTGCTTGCCCATCAGGCAAATCTGAAAGTGATAATTTCACTTGCCCAATGGGCAAGTGAAATTATCACTTTCAGATTTTTACTTGCCCGAATGAAAGATTTACTTGCCTGATAAACAATAAACAAAAACATTTAAATGAATTCTCGCTAAATTTAAACATTAAGACTTTTTATAGCATTGGACATTCATTATTTTAAGTCTGGGGGTTGCAATAGGCGTGATTTATGAAGTTGAGCCATAAAATTAAATATAATGAAAGAAATAATGTTGAAATAGACCTGAACACAAAATTTTAGACACATTTTTGTTGTTTATGGACATATTTTGCTCATTTCATGATCAAAATTTTATTTGCCTAATCGGGCAAGTAAAGTTTAACATTTTGCGATTTTACTTGCCCCAGGCAAGCGGGCAAGTGCTAGTGTCGAGCCCTGCCTATACACACTCAGAAATCAACACATGGCTACAAATGAATAATTCCAGCTCAACCACAGCTATAAAAAAATACATACGCCTGTACAACACGTGTGTGAATACTGAGGAGTTACTAATATAGTGTCATTTTTACATTCAAAAAGAACATTTTACAGCTTGCTCATTTTCCAAATTCAATTTTAAAATGTCAAATTTCAACACAATATGACAGGATTCCCATTGTATCACACAGACAAACTTCCCCGATTTTTCCCTGATGGAAGTTAAAAATTTCAGTATCAATAAGCATTTTGAACTATTGCTTGCTTTGCCTATTTTTTTCTTACCTTATGTCCATGGGAGGAGAGACACGTTGCAAAAAAAGTTGGACCATTGGGGCCACTAGGCCAACAAAATTCTCTTGATTTTTCCTTGACTTGATTTTTTTCCCCTCAAATTCCCTGACTGGAAAAAAGGGGGAAGTGATTTACCAGGTTTTACCTAATTTCTAGGTTGGCTGGGAATCCATCCTGATGTGAAAAGTAAGCAGAGCCTGGAAGCCAGACTAACGCAGCAAGTCTACTGAAATGTACACCTACTGTTTGGAACATACGCAAATGCCTAACAGCTGCATCCTCCTCAGGCATAGTCCTAGTGCAGCTATGACAAGAAGATGCACATGCCACGCTGTAAAACTGAACGGTTCACAGCGTTTTCACATGGTGGCTATGTTGTGATTGTAATCACTTTTGCCAGGGTCCGTAAACTTACACAGTTTCAAAAACAAAATTCTCTGACTTTCCATGACTTTCCAGAGCAGAAAATTGTAATTTTAATGACTGTTTTTACATTTTTAAAGCATGTAAATATACATCACTGCAATACTAGCAAGCCCCAGATCAAGGGTCCTTTAAAAAAATAACTTGAATAACTGACTTTCCCTTATTTTCCCGAAGAAATAAATGAATTCACTGACTTTCCCTGACTTTTTGCTTCTGGAAAAAGTATTTTCAAATTCCATGACCCATACAAACCCTGTATTGCACTTGCAACAATTGGAATTACCGACCGTACACACAGAAATTTAGTTTAGAGTTACAGTAATCATCACTGTAATGTTTTTCTCTTTTTGTCTGTGTTTCAATGTGACAAGAAGTTGTATTTTAGCAGTTAAAGATACATTTCAGACCATGTAGTTATGTCTTGATTTGCCTCCACTAGTCCATGAATCTATACATTTCCCATCTGGCTGACAACAAGAATTCTAAACATTTACATAAATCTCTATTCCATGCTTAAATACAAAAATATTGACAAATGGACTTTCCATGAACAAAAGAAAAATATAAACATACTCAATGTTTTTACCATCTTTTGCTATCTTAATATTGCTATATAACAATGCTGATAACAGATTTCTATGGATTCAGATATTAGTATCAAGTGTCCATTCATCTGAAAAATGTGACCAAACGTCACCCTCTTGGCAGCAAAATGAAAGCCCCATATTTCCATCAAGTGTTTTGTCAAGTGGAATGTTCACATAAATCCCCAGAAAATAACACCCATTCAACACCTGATAGTGACAACTGGTTCACCTAAAGTGTAAATTCACCATCTTTACAATCAAAACAGATAAAGAAATTAATCATCACCATCACTACGGTCATGGGTACTTGGCCATGACAATAGCGAGGACGACGACATTTACCATGTTGGGGCAAATAGACCACTTTGGTAATGTATGCAAATTGTGATATACTTTCTGATAAAGGTTTACTCTTGATCACTGGGCCGGTTGCAAGAAACGTGTCCATAACTTGCCAGATATAA
This sequence comes from Eucidaris tribuloides, assembly GCA_001188425.1. NCBI lineage: Eukaryota > Metazoa > Echinodermata > Echinoidea > Cidaroida > Cidaridae > Eucidaris > Eucidaris tribuloides. Next base: position 11,571 of record JZLH01S0602301.1, on the reverse strand, counting down.
GATTCACTGATGTCTGGAATATGACGGACCACTATTTGCTTTCAGCGAAACCAATGACATTCCAACGTCCAAGCGATATCAGATTAGTAAAGCATAGATTTTCTCCCCTTTTGTATAAATTATATAAATTGCACGTTGTAACATGTAGTTCATTAACTGAAATTAGGACAAATAATTGATTGAAATTATAGGAACAGATTTTTTATATACAAACTAACATAATTCAACAATACAGACGCTTAATAACTCTAAGTATCAATTTATCGTCACGTGATAGCACTGATAATAAATATAATGAACCCCCAAGGATAGCGAACTGCATTAATTAATTTTGCCAGCTTTCATTCACTGCAACTGTTTTTGATGTGGCCTTTTAATGTCTTTATTTTATTTAGTGTGTTCTTTTTTATCTTATATAATACTATCCTTATGGTATAGAGTATTAAGTTTTATTATAGGTTGTATAACACACAATTTTTATCATTTAATGACAGACGCTTATAACAATGATTTCTAACCACTCTAATAACAATAATGTCATACAGATTTAAGAAACTTATCACTGATATCTTACGACATGTTTGGGATAAGTGTCAAATTGAAATATCCTTTATCCTTTAAATATCATTTAATAGCATGATTTGAAGGGTTGTATTATTGTTAAATTACTAATTTTGCCGGTTGTATTTGACAATTTGTGGATTCTTGAAATGGCATGTGCATAGTGTAACCGTATGTGGCGCCTGACTTATGACGGCTCCGGAGCTGTCATAACTTTTGTCGCTGGAGTTACGATGTCAGGGTTTCGTGAAACGCATTATGGAGATGTCCACGAAGTTAGAGATGTCAGGCTTTCGTGCAACCGGCCCCTGATAACTTGCCCATGGGCTTGTTGGACAGAATGTGAGTTGCATTTTTATTAAGTGGATTCATATTAGAAACAGCACACAACTATGCTGCCAAATATCTGAATATATTACCAAAGAGATCTATTGTGCTGAATAGACTGATTTACTAAATGTATTCAAATTTATTTATTTTTCTTCATTCCGGGCCTAGTAACGAGCTATTCCCTAAACCTATTTATAATGAAAATATTTCAAAACTTGGAAGCCAACTTACATACATTAGTTGTTGCTATGTCGGGTAAGCGTTGGGCTAGCTCTCAGGTTGTTAGGGACAACCTTTGTTTTAAAAGGGATGCATAAAATTTGAATATGTTAGTAAACCAGTCTATTTGGAGATTGACAAAGTGGTATTTATCCTCAAAGAGACTTCTAAATGGCACAGAAAGATTACGAACATAGCATATCTGTATACCCTACAGAATTGTGTCCAAGACTAGCCTCTAGGCCAATTTTTGATGGCCTTGGTCTCGGTCTCGGTCCGAGTCACTTCTACAAACCCTATGGAAACGTTGTGTTTCGGTGCGGCCTCGGTCTTGAAACCTGTGGTCTCGGATACACCACCGATTCCTAACGACCTCCGGCCAATGACTTCTATCCCAGGGACGATCTAGGAAGACAATCTCAAATGGAACAAGTGTATCAACTGCACAAAATAAAATGACTGCCAAGTTTGTACCATGCGATGTGAGTCATATTCAAAGGGCTGCAATGCTTCCTTCTGGTTAATAGATTATACAATTGTGCCTTCTTTGAAGGTCAAACTTGACAATGTCTTCCCCAGATGACAAAAACCAGGGTTTTAACTTTGTTGAAATGACAGAAGTATTTTGATGTACCGTTCCTGACAGAACAGTTAAATTCTTATTAATTTTCTTCACTTCTTTACAATGTAACCATGCTTTTTATTTTCTTCTCTCTTTTTGGGGGTGGGGGTGGTGTGGGGGGGCAGACCCGCTCTACATGTGATTGAGTCCAAGCATCCATATAGTCACGTCACCAATTCTGCAAGGGTCTTATACCTGTACACCAAAAATTCACGCTCAAATCTTCAAATAGTTGCTCACACAGTACAATTTTTTCCTCAGTAAACCTAAAATCATTCATGTGTGTTTTTTTTTTTTTCAAAATGAGCATGCAGTTTACAACATTATTACCATTTTGCAAAAGTTAAGCACTGGTGCAAAGATTAACCCGTTTTGAAGACTGAGATATTTCGTCTCTCATCTTCAACGGTTTACAGAAAATGTTTTTGTGTCACTGAATTGGGCGACACAATGAAAAAAACGTCTTGATATGTCAAAATAAAGTTTTCTTGTAATGTACTCACGCAATTTCATTATTCTGAATATGCAGCATTACATAAGAAACATTGCTTGGTGATGTTTATTGCGTTTAATTATTCTGTTTTCAGGTTTTGGTGGGTAGAATTTGGTCCCATCATCATACTATTGTACGGTAGGATATCACAACGTGGCATACTGAAGTTACACCAGCATTTTAAAGTGGAAACAATGGATGCGATGTCGCAATAGGACAGTTTCCTATGAACCGTCACCGATCAACAAATGTAACTAGGCCAGGGCCACTGTTGTTTGTTGCTACAAAAGAGATAATACTCCCATCATATTCAACATAATCCATGACACATCAGAGGTTATAATGGTACGGTGTAACAATGAAATACAACAAATGACACTGCCTTGCATTCCATAGGATTTGGACTCAATGATGAATGGCATCAAAATACTCCTCTTTGGTGTAGCTGGTTGTGTTCGTGCTGTATCCAACTGGATGAAATGAAGTTAGATGAAATGAGAGTATAAAGCTTGAACTATATCCTCTTACAGGGCTATGCACATATGTATGTGTATGTGTGTGTGTGTGTGTGTGTGTGTGTGTGTGTGTGTGTGTATGTATGAGTGCCTGTATGTAATGTGTGTGTGTAAGTGTATGTGTACATGTGTATGTGTAAGTTAAGTGTGTGTTTGTGCATGTATGTAAATACATGTGTAAGTGTATGTGTGTGCATGTATTTGCATATAGGTGCATGAGTGTACGTTTGTGCATGTACACATGTGTGGTGAATCCATGCATCAATGTACAAGTATCTGTTTTTCTGCCTCTGTGTTTCTATGTTTTATCTTTGTATGTAACTACGTCTGTATCCACGTCTTTGTGTGTCTTTGTCTGTGTGTCTATGTAGGCCTATATCTGCGTTCTTGCATCTCTGTGTCTTCGTCTGTGTGTTTGTTTCTAGTTCATACACGAAATCATATTTTAACATTTCACGAAATTCACGTTAACCCCATCAGTACCACACCTACCATATCACATGCACAGATCATACGGTTTTTCTGCGATGGCAATGAGAGGGCTACACCAAAAACTACTCTTACCTGATGCTCTGTCTCCACACACTGCACAGATACTCTTGTTGATGGACGTTCCTGGCATGGAGCCGGGGCTGATTGACGACTGAGCTGGTTGTGAGAAGGGGTTGTGTAAGTGGCCCTGCACGTCGAGATGTAAAATATCCCTTGGTAACTACGGGTTGCAAACGAAAAGTTTCTCAAAAGCGTGCTTTATTCACTTAAAGCAGGGAAAGGGGGAAGGGGTACGGAGTTCTCGGAAAAAGGAGAAAGCAATGGCATGGTCAAAGGGTAAATCTTGACAAGGTCAACAAAAACAAACATAAAACAAAACAAAACAAATTTAAAGCAAACACGTAAACATGTCCTGAAAATCAAACGCAATTACAAGCAAATATCTACAATTTATTTTTTTTTAATAGAAAACTCTGTCGAGTACAAAAAACAATATTGACACCTCTTTATAATATGACTATGGAATCACACACTGTTTAGTGGTACATACTTCATACACCTGTCCATAGGTTGAACTATATTTCACAATTTTTATATTATATTAAGAACTATTATTAACTGATAAAGGCCTGCTCTTAATTTTGCTATAACATACAATTAGCAAAGACCCCAGCCCCAAAATACTAGTACTGAACAAGTTAATAATATCTTCTGCATACTGCACAACACATTTTGTTCATTAAAGTTATTTCCTTTTCACTTCTCACTCTGTAAATTCTTTGAAGGGCGGTATAATACCAGTTTTTCTGTCAGATACAAACATGATACTTTATAATGTCTTCCTGTGGACTTTCCAGGAAACACATATTCTGCTGGGGTTGATCAAAGTATTACTACAAACGTAAGTGGCTAATCATGTCCAAAGGCATGATAATTCAACAACGAGGAAGTTATGCAATGTGTGATATATATGTCCCGCCTGTATCTCATGATCTTAGACAGATCGCAACTTCAAACTTATGCCATTTCAGGCTTCCAACAGATAGCACCTCAGGTTGTGAATTTTGGTTTCGAAAGTTTACATTGAAATATATTAACCTTTACCTTTCTTTGATCATGGTCAATATTACCTATATTTTAACTTGATTTGAGTCTTTATAAGATGATCCTACCTCAAAGGATATTGCACTGACCTTTTGACCTTTGACCTATTGGTAGTTCAATGCGACCCATGTTCATACTTGACCCAAGTCTTCAGGAGATGTATCTCTGGTATGAATTTAATGATCCTACCCAAAACTTACAACTGATGTATTCTATAGTTATTGTATGTACTATAATATAGTACAGTGCTTATCATATAAAGTTCATTGACCTTTTCACCTTTGTCAATTTGACCCATATTTGATTCTTTACAAATATGATGTTCAAGTACCTCTGGTATGAATTTGATCCTATCTCAAACCTAGAAAAGGTTCCTGCTTGTTCAACATGATTGTTGACGCCGACATTGACAATGCCAGAAAATGATACCTACACCCCTCACTTCCAAACCTACCTCATCCCCAACCCAAACCCCTTACTTCCACATCTCATCTAATCCCAGTCCCTTATCCTCTTCCCCCACCCCTATTTTCTTAACTTCAAAATCAGTTAGCAAACAGCTTTCCATTTTGACCTCGTACTACAAAAAATGTTCTTACGATGGTCTGGATATGACAATGCTCTTGTACTGCAACCCTCCCCATTCCCTCCACCCACCCTTACAACCAATTCCCCCCCCCCTTTTTTTTACAATAAAAAAATGTACCAGTAGCTTTCTTACCTGTACATTAATGTTGAGTGCTCCATGCATGCCGGTCATACTGGAGACAGCGGACTGTGATAATGGGAGTGACCCCGTCTGTGATGTAATGATAGGCTTGATGTCTTCCATGGAACCTTGGCTACTCAAGGTCGGTGACTGCATGGGAGGTGAGTGCAGCCCTAGCATGATATTAAAAAAAGTAGAATGAGAACAAGTTACCTTACCAATTTGTTTAACTTTTTTTTATTTACTCATCATTTAATTTATTATCAATCCTTTTATCTATTTATTTATACATATTTCATTTATCAGTTTACTTAATTTATTCATATACTTGTAAATCTTTCCATCTATTTAATTCATTCACAGGTATATATTTCAGGCTGAAGCCCAGAAGCAAAGGCCCTGCTCAGAGCCAGCTTGGACCCGGCCCGGAAAATCTGGTCAAGTTTTTATCGGGTTTCTGGTTGAGACAGAACCCGATAAGAAATAAAAGAACAACATAACAGATTTTGCTTGTTAAATAGTGTCTGTTCTGGGAATGACTGCATGCTTGATGGAAAGAAAAAAAAACCGCAACAACTGTCCTCATTGCCGATAATTTTTTGAAAAATTTTGTACTGAAATCATCATGTAAATGACCAATATGTTTTAATTTCTTGTTTCAACTTTTTATTTCTTTTATAAACTTCATGATTTTCCCTTTCAAAATGTACAAATTTGGCAAAAAAAAAAAGTTTTCAATCATTTTCCATTTGAAAATGACTTTCCATTTCAAATGGTCATTTCTGTAAAATTCCCTCCGTTTTCCCGTATCACGGAAAATCATTGTCATTATAAATTACAAACTAATTGCAACGCAAATGCACACCCTTATGCCATTTCAGCTACCTTTCACTGTACACTGTGTGGCTGCAGTAATGTCCCATCTGTTATGCTTATGATGTGATGTTATATTGGAGTAGGAGGATGCAGCCATGACTGCAGAAAAAAAAAAGATAAATGTAATCTCTCAGTAAATGAGCGTCTCAGTATGCTACATTACAAGGTATCTCATCGTGCCTTTTGCCTACTAATACTCTAAGACACTCTCATGAATTCATTTGCATCGTATCACAACTCTAGAAACTCTCAGGACTGAGCCAACGAGAAAGAGAGTGGTAACTTACGATATTCTCCATGCCTAAGCTTCCGTGTGCATGCCCTGGTGACGATAAGGTGGGAGAATTGAGCCCCCTGGCTGGATATAGATGGTGACCCCATGGTACTAGAAAGGTAACTGTATGGCGCCTAGCGGCAAGGACTTTATCGAGTCTGGACAGGAGAATACAAGAGAGACAGAAACATTTTGAGGACCCATGTTAACAAATTGATTGTTAATGAATGAATATATCAGATAAAATGGTTTCAATCATTACTACACAACACCAGAATATGAATCTGAAATGATACAAATATATTGGTTTTAGAAATGAAAATACGGAGACACAGAAAAAGCATGAGAAAACACATTTAAATTTATTATAAGATAAACAGTAAAATTAATATACATTTGTATATTTTGTGATATCAAAACAAGACAATGAATACATGTATCTGAAACAATAACTACAATCTGGCTAATATTCCATAATGACTCATACTAATCTAGTTCACTATAAAACCACTTCCGTTACTGAAACAATATATTGCAGGCACTAATTTATCAAGCTTGTAGAGTTTAAGGTATCGTATAACAATAATTTGATTTTGAAAAAATGTGAGCTACATGATTCCCCATGCTACTAGTGTTTTTGATAAGTCTACAAATAAAGCCTGAAAAAATTACAGTTTCAAAAATGATTATTATTTGTGCTTTAAAAAAGCAAAAATCATTGAGAGGCCATACCAGTTTTCCCCAATATACTGCTGTGTTGCAGAATTTTCATCGGCCAAGAATAATTCATGTGCCAATTTTGTACATATTTTACAAGTGACAGCATAACTGTCTGAACTTTTGTGTTCTACGGTGCTTATTTATCCATTCAAACACTGTCAGATATGTCAGATAGCAAAGTTTGACAATTTTTTTAAATGGGTCTTCCACAATGTTATAGTGTCTTTAAGCTAATCAGTATGATGTCCTTATTTGCACTTTGCAGGGTGGCGGTGTTGTTCTACTTGGTTTCACATCAGATGCACAGATAACAAATAATAATAGTAGTAATACTACTACTACTACTACATGTTGTTCATATAGCACATTTCATGTCACAATGTGATAGCAATAAATTATAAGAAGGGGATACTGTACATAATGACTAACGTCACAGATTCATGAATATTCAAAGTTTTAATCTATTTCTTGCATTTTGTTTCAGCACATGTACTGCAAGTTCATTGCCCGCAAAGCGATTACGACTCCCTCAAGTGTTAACATCAGCATAATTTGGCTAAAAAAAGAATCCCTTTTCTTCACAAAATCTGTACTACTACATGTGCATGTATTTACGTGGTGAGACACAACAGAATTGGTTTTTATCATAAATATTCTGTAACCATCATATGCAGGTACATTTCCATTTACACACCCACTGACGAGATGATTTAGTGACATTTTATGTCTCAGCAAATGGAATTTAAACTTAATTATTCTATAAAAAAAAATAATGAAATAAAAAAGTTGGTAGGTTCTATCTCAGATGAACACTGTATATGTAGGTATAATCACATCACAAATTATCTTTGCACAGTTTATCTCCTAAAAGACTTTGCGAAATTGGGGACAGTCATGACATTTGCAAAAATAAATCCACCACAAATATTCAGCATATAGTGGTATACAGTATCAGCAAAATCATAGCAGACATTATACACACAGACAGAATTACCCATAACTGAACATCAAGTGTAAACGATTGGCACATTCAGTAAGTCTCCCTTTTCACTCTTCAAACATGCATTGCAAAGTATCATGGGGTAATACATGGGGAAGGGGAGAGGTGGGGCAGGCTTAGGTTTAGCACAATCCCTGACTGCCCCTTCCCCTTTCCCCCCACACACACTTTCTTGTTTTTACTTCCATAACAGCCTTATACTGATTCCCTGCACCCATAATAATTTGTTTCCAAACGGAAGATACACTTATCACACATTTAACCATAACGAACCTCAGCCACCCAACACCCAAAACTGCCCTTTCTTTTATACCCACAATAAGCACTATCAGAAGCCAGAATAAGCCATTTTTGTAATATTTTCAAATTTATGGATTTCATTCCAGAGAATATTGAGACGAGCTATTCCATAAACCTGTTCTTTTTACATGTATGAATTTCAATTGCTGGAATCCAGTTTGCATATATTACTTGTTGCTATGTCAGACAAGCCTCGGACAAGCTTTTCGGTTTCAACAACAACCTTTGTTGAAAAGGTATGCATGGAATTTGAATATGTTATGAAAACGGCCTATTGCTAAGTAAAAAGCTTTAAAATACTGATATTGTGATAATTTTCAAACAATCATACAACAGAAGTGATAAACCTTTCTATCACACTGACTTTTGTGATGCACTGCTACTGCAATACATGTAACCGGCATGTGCGGAACACAATTTAGTTTTTATTCATTTAAAGATTGTGTCAGGGATGTACAAGTCCATTACTTCCCTTCATTATCAATACCAAACGGTAGTTTAGTACTTACAAATGGTATGTTGAAAGTCTGAGATCCATACGTCATGAATTTGTTGTTTTATGAGAAAAATATAATGACATGTTACCAGAATGTTGTTCTTTCTGTAAGTTTCAATTTTGCTCAAACTGCAAATCGCGGTTACTGTGCACCGTAGCGAGACCAGCGCAGCCCTCTGATTGGTTAACGGCTATCCCCTGCGCGACCTTTGGCTAACGGCTGATCGGACCATTTTGGAATGGCACGTGCACGTTTGATGTCGCGGATTTTTTGAAATTGCTGGCCAGTCTTTTGAAAAAAGATGAAGTTTAACCGTCCAGATTTTCACCAAAACTCAATATTTTACCCCAAGTCTCTATGAGAGGTGTTTATTTATATTAATCTTCACATTGGATAAGATTTCAGCTGATTTGATTCATATAGATGTTTTTTGACGTGCAAATCAATGACACAATCTTTAAAGTATATATCAACCACATTACATCAAGGTCATTTTGGGACAAAAAACACCCATTTGATGGATAAGAAACACATATGAAGGACGACTGATTAGTCACACCGTGTATTGGCAAGAGACATTTGATGAGATCATTCAGATTAATTTCCAGGCTAACATTAGAAGTATTGTACAACAGTACAGGAAATGTAGAAATTTACCACATGCCCCTGCTATACCCACAATGTTTTCTTCTCTTCTCCAGTAGCTCTACCTTCTACAAAAACATACAAAAACAAAAATGACAAAGTTTGAAAATAAACATAATACGCGTAAATAATTACATAATATTAAGCAACGGGAGGAATGCTACAAAATATAGTAAGAGCCTAGGAGAGCATGCTTCCTGAATATGAAGTGCTCAATATATAGCAATAATAACCACAAACTTTGAATTTATTCTCCTGAAAGAGACAAAAGAAATGGTACGTTGAAGATAAAATGATTAAGCTATTTGATGACACTTTCTTTTAGCTTACTTATGGGTAGAGATCATATCAGCATTCATTTTTATAAAACATTTTTTTCATTTGCGCGATCGCAAAATCTTTGCCAATTTCGTGAAATAGAATGTCGCAATCAGATGGCGACGCAACTCTGTCAAACCTATAAGATGTGGGTACAGCCATACCCAGCAGCTCACATGTAGTCTAGTAAAGCAACAAATGTAATACCAGTATGCTCCACCCCGTATCAGCGGCCGGCATAGCAGGCTATTTATAGGCAGTTTGACATGGTACAATCATTCCTAGGACAAATATCAAAGGACGCTTTACCCCAATAAAGGTCTGCTTACCTTCAACACATGGTACAGTACTGCAATGGTTGGGGCAAATGTGCAATGTTCAGTATTTTAAAGGGACGCACCGCTCGTAATCGCACGTACGTTTTTATTTTACCATTACGCTGCCCCTATTGCAAGGCAGTGCGGTAAGCACTGAACGTCTATGCACGTAGTGTAGAGTTTCAGTGGTAGCGTAAGCAACATCCGTTGGACTGCAAAACAGAATACGCCGTGAGGGTCAGTTGGTTCAGTTCGGCCTTTCTATCCGAAGTGAATACGTGCTGCATAGGGAATTGGCACACAATTTGTGCGCGCCGTCGTTTTTTTTCCGAAAGTATGCGGCAATCCAGCAATATTACCCCCCCACCCGCCCGCCCCCCCCCCCCCCGCCCCGCCCCCCCCCCCCCCCCCCCCGCCCGCCCCCCCCCCCCGCCCCCCCCCCCCCGCCCCCCCCACCCCCCCCCCCCCCCCCCCCCGACGTCGGCCCAGGTCCAAACGCCCATAGACTTGGGGCGACTTTACGGTCCCGTTTAATAGATGACTGCTTTATCACCGGACATTCACGTGCATCATTGCAATACTACATGTACATGTCATTGGCATAAGTATGTTGGTCCCTCCATGAATGTCAGGGCTCCCCACTAGTGTTTTTTGTTTGACTGGGTGTGCCATCGGGCAAGTACAATTGTTTTCACGCCATTCATGTTGCCCACAAAATTTTTTACTTGCCGCAAGTGAGACAAAAATGCTTGTTAATTGGGTTAGCAATGAGAGATAATACTTGTACATGTTCCTTGTTGAGAAGTTGTTTAGCGGATTCTACTCAATTTGAAATTCACCACAAAACTGAAACTGATTGAAAAACACACGTCTTTGATACTTTTTTGAATTTAGAGTTAGCACATTTTTTTACTTTACGTACTACTACCCATTTTGGAAGTAGGAATCAAATTGCTTAAAGATTGTGTCAGGGATGTTGCAAGTGCCATTAACTGTCCCTTCATTATCATACCAAACGGTAACATGTAGTTTAGTACTTTAGCAAATGGGTGATGTTGAAACGTCGTCTAAGAATCGCATGACGTCAATGAATTTGTTGTTTTATGAGAAAAACTAATAAGCAGACAATGTTACCAGAATGTTTTCTTTCTGTGAGTTTCAAATTTTGCTCAACTGCGATCACGGTTACTGTGCACCGTAGCCAGACGCAGCGCAGTCGCCGCTCTTGATTGGTTTTAACGGCTATCCTCTTAGCGCGACCTTCTTGGTAACGCTAGATCGGATGTCGCATTTTGGAAGCGGCATGTGCACGGTTTGACGTCGCGGATTTTTGAATTTGTCCTGAGGGCAATGTTGAAAAAGGATTGAAGTAACCGTTCCAGATTTCACCGCAAAAACTCAATATTTTATCGGCCAAGTGCTCTATGAGAGGTGTTTATTTATATTATGCTTCAGCTTGGATATGAATTTTCAATGACTGTTTCATTCATTTAGAATGTTTTTGATGTGCAAATTCAATGAACACAATGCTTTTAAGATTTCCACTTGGCCAAAAGAAGGGCAATTTACTTCCCACCAC
>JZLH01S0602298.1:0-25634 GCA_001188425.1 Eucidaris tribuloides | reverse complement strand
AAACATTTGCAGAAAATGTTTCCATCTTAAGTCATTAAATTTGTATTGTTACATGAAATTTACAGTTTAAAATGTACCCTTCTCAATCTCAATATACCACATTTAAATTTGAATGTATGGACTACAGTCCACAAGCTCTCCCTTTTCATCTGTACATGTATGGCATTACACCACTTATCAATGGAGCCATATTTATTTCAGTGGGATATTCAGCGATAACACAGGCTTAAGCTATTGGAGTATACACGCTGTACTTTACACAGTTTTTTAACTCTTCTTTCAGAAATCTAATCAGTTTATATTGCCAGAGAAATTTATTTGTATTAACTTTGAAAAAAATACAGCCATTTTTGTGGTCTTTGTGATATTGTAATAAGAAAGCAGATCAGTTCATCAGGGTATTGCGACGTCGCTACTTCGCTAGTTATCACAATTTGAAAATTTGGTGGAGAGTTATGCATACTAACTACCTCAATCAAGTAAACAACATAATACTGAAATAAGTCAACACCAGAGAGAGATTTTTGCTGAATTAACATTGTGCATAAATAAATATGCATAAATCAGAATCATTCAGAAGCTTGTGGAAAATGGTTTTGACTTACACATGCTGAGTAAAGCTTAAAGGCAAGGTCCACCCAGACGTCAAGTTGGTTTTAATAAAAGCAGAACAATGAAACTTATGAAAGTTTGGCGAAAATCCACCAAAGAATAGCAGAGTTATGAACTTACAAAGTTTTAACTTTGTGACGTCTTATGCCAGCAGCTCCCCCATTGTCATGTAATATGAATTCCATAAAATGTCATTTTTCCAGAAAATTGAAAATGATGATACCTTTGCATTCAATATATAATTAGAAACATTACTTCATACATGCTTCTAGGAAAAAAAACCCATTCAATTATCATGAACCAATAAAAAGTGGCAATTTATTAAATTAATAGTGCATTACATAGGGGAGCTGCTCTTATGTGATGTCACAAAATTAAAACTTTCAAAGTTTATAACTCCACTATTCTTTGGTGGATTTTCGCCAAACTTTCATTAATATGTTTCTTTCATTGTTCTGCTTTTATTCAAACCAACTCAAACCAACCAGCCTTTAATGCAGACTAACCAACTATAACAAAGACAAATTATACATTTAAAAATCAAACCGGTCAGAAAGTAAGATATAAAGGGATCTCATTAATATAATATGAATTTGCATAAATTACAATACATTATAGATAATGTATTCTATGCATAGCACAGTACAATACAGCACCATAAGAATTACCATCAGTCTTCGACTGAGAAGAATTTCATGCTAAAGTGTGCATACATTTGCAAATATAAGAAAAAATAAATATTAACAAAATCTATGGAAAAAACATTTTATCTAGCGCTATTATTTAAAGAGCACAAATTAAAAAGTGCTGTGAATGGAGAAGAAATGATTGATGGAATTTTGCATAGAATTTACATACAGAAAATGAAAAAAAAATCATAATTCTGTGTAGAGATTCAATCCATAATAGCTAGCTCAATCATAATCAATGATCAAAATTGAATCTGTCCACAAGAAAGGGAGTAGGAGCATTTTATGTCAAGTTGTGCAAAAATTTGAAAATAATGACACAATATCTAAAATAAACATCTCAAATGCTGTGTAGAATATAAAATGAACTTTACCTTATTTGTTCAAATAAAATACAAGCAAAACATTTTTTGAGGGGGGGGGGGGTAGTTGGTGGCAATTTCACATATTTGCATAAATTATTCAAGTTACTGAATTTGCTCTTCATCCTCTTACCTAACCAAACAAAATAAATGAATAGAATCAAAACTGTACCTTCATCTAGTAATATCATTTTTTCTACCCTTCAATACTGTGATCAGCTCCATACATTTCCATAGTTGGTTGCCTTGTACAGTGTCTTCTTCCAGCCTAACCTTCATCTAGATAATATCGATTCCCTCCACTTCTTCATACTAATTGCATTTGCAGCCATCAATACATTCTCTCATCTTTCCCCTCTTTGCAGTCATTCCATTTCGTTGAACTTAGCATTTTTATTCAAGGTGGTATCTTCAGATTCAATATTAATATCATTATTAGCTGCATTCAATACATCTTTTGTAGTATCCTTTCTTTCCTGTACCCTTTCCATTGAGTCTTCCAGGAAACATCCATCATCTTTTGCACTTATATTACCACTAGATACGTTTGATACATGTTTTGTATCAACCCCCTCTCTCTCCGTCATGCTTATTGGATTGTCTGGCAACCCTTCATCATCTTGTGCATTATCATCATTATCAGATGCTACTAATTTCCTACTTCTCCCTTTCTTCCTCTCTCCCCTCACATGTTTGGTAGACTTCTTTTTTTCTTTCCCAGGCTTTGGCTTGTCCAGCAGCTTAAACTGAGACGGTGACACAGAACTCATTGGATATTTCTGTTTCCTTTTGCTGACTCTCTCGCGATAATGCTTCACTGCTTTGCCTTTCCCACTTGAGGAAGGCCTCCTCTCCCTCCTCCTACCGCTACCGATGCCCTCATCCCCATCCTCCTCTTCAAAGACAGAGAGTAACGAATCCAGACTCTCTTCAGCATGTTTGTTGGAGTGAGCCTTGAGGCTCGATTCACGTTTAAATGTCATATTACAAACACTACACGCATATCCGTGATCGCTCCTGCGTTTGTCTTTGAACTCCCGATGAGACTTTTCGTGTCTGTCACGTGCTGCCGCAAACTTGAATGCCTTCCTGCACCACTGACATGCGAACGCCTTTTTAACTGCTTTGTCAACTTTGTCAATTGAATCACTATGGGTTTTTCTTTTGTGCACTTTGAGGCTGAGCTTATTTTTGTATGTCTTCTGGCAAGTGTCGCATGGGTACACGTTTTCCTTCAGATGTTCCCTTTTGTGTATCCGCAGGGCACTTATTGAAGTCAATTCTTTCTTGCATGTATCACATTTGACTGGATTTCCGTCTGAATGCTGACGTTCATGGGCTCGCAGTGTGCTCTTGTATCGAAATGAGTCCGAGCAATGGGAACATTTGTATGGCTTTTCACCAGTGTGGATTCTGGCATGCTGCTTCAAGACATAGATCGTACTGAATGATTTATCACACAGTTCACAGGCATGCAGCTTCTTGCCATCATGTGCTGATACATGAGTCTCAAAACACCGCTTATCCTGGAAGGTCTTGTTGCAATGTGGACATGCCAACGGGAACTCGCCTGTGTGAGTTTGCTCGTGTAGCTTCAACTGAAACTTGCGTCTGTAGGATTTGGGGCACTGCTGACATTTGAAAGGTTTTTCACCTGTGTGTATCATCTCATGTCGACGTAAATCGCTGACGAGGTTAAACGAGGACGAACACTGCTTGCACGGAAAGAGTTTCACACCAGAATGAATCAACTCATGGCGGCGAAGGTGAGAACTCTGCCGAAACTTCTGTCCACACACTTTACAGGTGTGATTCTTGATCCCTGCGTGAATCTGTTCATGAGACTTCAAGTGGCTTCGTTGTTTGAACTTCATCTTACACATGGAGCAAGCAAATGGTCGAGCGTCCGTGTGTGCAGTGGCTTCATGCTGTTTCAAATTGCTCTTCACAGTGAAGGCTTTGTTGCATGTCTTGCACACAAACGGTTTAACACCAGTGTGTATCCTTTCGTGCACATTGCGATTGCCAATCTTCTTGAAACCCTTCTCACAATACGAGCAGTAGTAGAGAGTCTCGTCGATTTCTGTCGAGTCGGGATGACCCAGTGGCAGATAGCGGTCCACATAATCCGGACCTTTCTCCTCATCACTGTCTTTATAAGGAGATGAGGGCAGTTGGCTGGGATCAAAGCACTCGTGAGTTTCTCCCCCGATGTACTCCTCACCACACTCGGCACACATCTTAACTTTCTCCGGCTGGGTTGCCACACTCTGTCCACCTTTCTTCTGCTTTCTTCCACGTCTACCCTTCCGCTTAGGTGCCGGTTTACTTTTGGTCTCCGGGTACTTGATCTCTAACGAAGGCTTGTGCAGTGTCTGGCAGTGCTGTGCTAGCATCATTGCATTGGGAAAGAGACTGCCGCAGAAGTTACACAAGAAGAATGTTACATCAGCTGAATCTAGCAAAACAAGAAGAAAAGCAATAAGTACTTAAGTTTTAATTAGAATATCCCAAACCTAGGTAATGCATTAATGTTCTAGATAACTTTTGAGGTATTACACGAATTTGACAAATGAAATTTTTATTCACCACATTAGTAACTTTAAGCTGAGACACACCATAGAATTAACTCAACAAGAACAAAACATTTGCAAATTCGAGAAGCTATATCAATTGATATGAATATGCAAAGCAACAAATTATTGTAACATGATCTGGCAGAAATCTTTCCTGTTTCTGTCTCAAAAATGCATTAAAACAACCTGCTTCAACCCAAGTGTTTCATATTCAGAGTAAATTCCTGAAGGATTGTCAAAATGTTTAAACTACAGTCACATGAAAAAGAGCAAGCATGAAACAATGAGATCTAATTATAGCATTCTCTGTGACAGTATTCTGTTATTGACCTTACATTCATATTTCTGTTGTACTTAAATACTATACACACGTGGAATCACCATCATTTGCATGCCAGTTTCAATGCATTATTTTTCATCTGTGAGCAATTTAGACTTTGAAGAATGGAATCAACACAATCAAATTACAAGCATATTTTTCATAAAATTGGACATATAGACAACTACATTATATTCTTTTAAAGGAGATGAAATGTGGACTCAACTTATGTACTGATTTTAAACTATTCCAGCCACCTCGTATGCTTGTAGCTAACATATCAAATGTCTCATATCTCAATAAGATATCATACCTTTCTCTGCATTGTTGTTACTATTGTCATGGTCTGAATGACTGCTATTTGGAAGATCAAAGTTATCATCATCAGAGTCAAGGGATTCCTGCAAGATAAACAAAAACTAAATTACAAAATCAATTCTTTAAATGATTTGTGAGGACTGGCTCTTACGACTAAAGAGTTTGATGGCAACAAGTAACATCTATTTTCCACCAAAATAAAGTTATTAACATCAACACATTTACAACGTACTTACCTTGTGGAAGTATGAAATTTGAAGCCAATTTTCCACAAGGAAGTACAAAATATCTTGGGGTTTTACTTTAATTTTTCCATAGGCACCTGTACAAATTCGGTGGAAGAAATGCATTTTTCTTCAAAGTTACTAAAGTGGAGTTAGCCCGTTTTGTGATCAAACTCTCTTGTGCTAGAATCACACTGCATTCATCTTTAATTCACAAATGACAGTTCTAGCTCAAGCAGCATGATCATAGGCATACTGAGAGGTGTTTTGGTTGTCCAAACTCCACCCCCCTTTCATTCTGTAAAAGGTACGTGTTTAATATCCCACTTATTCACAAAATAACCCCCTTATTCCCGGAAAACACCACCCATTTCCGTAAAAAAAACAACCTTTAGAAAAAAGAAAATTATTAATGAAATAGTGAAAGTGATACCAGCACACTTTTCTTTTTGCTTTGTTTAAGCAGGTTCCCATTGGACTTGATGACCCTTTTTTGCTTGTTGCATCGATTTGCATGATTGAACACTCCCTTTCAAAAATCCTGGTATGTCTATTAGCACAACTATCCTGTTATCTCAGTCCCAACCAACCAATGTAATATTAATATCCAAGTGGGAATATAAGCAGATGAGCTGACATCAGATTTTGTAGTTTTTATAGAAATATTTCAATACCGGTACATGTACCAAACATCCCTTAATTCAATTTGGAGCATCAGTCCAAATCATAAATCATCAATTACCAGGGGGAGATCCATGATTTCAGGTTGAAGCTCTGCATTCTTCTCATTTTCTGAGGCAGATGATGCTGGCAGAACAGTTGGAATGACGGGAGGAACAGATGTGACATGTGAAGTATTATGCTCCTGCTGCCCTGATGTATCAAGTCCCTTACCTTCACATCCAACTGAATAGAAATAAGAAGGGTACGATTTAGATTAGCAGGTTGATGCATTACCGGTATTAAGTTAGCAGCAGTAGAGGTGGTGTTAGCCACACTAGTACCAGTCACAGTTGTCATAATAGAAAGTACTCTTGGTAGCCGTAGAAGTGGTAGTAGTGGTGGTGGTGGTACTAGTAGAGGTAGTAGTTGTTGTAGTGATGGTCATACTCTTTTTATGGATACAATCTTTACCAAAGGATTTCTAAACCCCTCAAATTGCTACATTCTTATCCTCATAATAAGCAACCAAACATATTTTGTTATAGTAAATAGTGTATTTATAACACAGTATGTGATTGGCTGCATTGGTATCACATGTCATTCACTGTTTAAGTTATAGTGCACGACCGTGCACTATAACTATTTTTGCTTTGGGAACGAAAATGCAATCCCAGATGACATTGGAGATGAGGCATTCTTTTCACATTTTTACCTTTGATGTCGTTTTTCAAGCCATGGGATAGTTTCAGATGAAGAGTAGGCACTAAACTTTAGAGATGTGTTGACGACCAATGGTTGCATTTTATAAATCTATCGTTAATATAATAAGGGAAACTGATGTAATTTCAGGAAATTAATAAGAAATGGAGAAATTTTTTACCCGTTGACATTTGCGTGATGTGCGCGCAAAATTCAGAGCGAATTCCCGCGCGCACTGCACTTAGTGCGTAATATAAGCGATGATACGCTAGCGCGTTCCGGGGTCATTGACTGCACTCGCGCGTGCTGTACTGCCCTATGATGCAGGGTTCAGTTTGTGTGTTGTTTTCATTCTATACACTTATTATCAATGTTATAAATACACTATTATTTACTATAATAAATGAGTGTATGTTATGTCGTGCACTATCCTAGATATAGAACTCCAAATGCATAATTATCCCTCGTGCCAGCTCTATTTCAACTCGGCCTTCGGCCTCGTTGAAATAAAACTGCACTCGCGGATAATTATGCGTTTGTCGTGCATATAATCTAATATAGTGCACTCCACATCATACACTATTATATAATATCAGATTGACATATCAAGTTTAATCCACCACTTTATTAAAATGAAAAGTAATATTGCACTTGAAAGTCCTAATTTCACTGCCCAGTTTTTGATCACTTATCAACCCCAAAGTTGTTATTGAAAAGGCTGAAAGCCATAAAATTGTCAGTCACGATAAGGTACTATTCTTATACGGCAAAGTTCACTTTGATTAAATGTTTTACCTTGTTGCTGCTCAACTCGTGGAGAAAATGGCGAACCAATATGCATGTATGCGCCAGTGTGCATCATAATGTGTGCATCCAGCTGGTTTTTTGTCAGGAACTTCCTTGGGCATTGGGTGCAAGTGAACTGCCGCATGTGGACCTGTCTCTCGTGAACAGTCACGGCTGCCTTACGTCTGAAAGCCTTCTTGCAAATCTTGCACGAGAATGGTTTCTCGCCTGTGTGTATCCTCATGTGGCGTCTGAGATCACTTCCCATGTGGAACGCGGATGAACAATGTGAGCATGGATATTTCTTTTTGCCCGTGTGGATGGCCTCGTGGCGTTCGAGGTATGTCTTGCGACGGAACATCAGTCCGCATTCGAAGCACCGGAAGGGTCGCACACCCGTGTGGATGATCTCATGCTGTCGCAGCTGACGCTTCTCCTTAAAGGCCTTGGAGCAGAGCTGGCATGGGAAAGGACGTTCGTCGGAGTGGGTCAATTCGTGTCGGCGAAGCGTTGCCCTGTCTGTAAACGATCTGGAACAAATGATGCAAGCAAACGGTCTTCTTCCATGAACATTCACCTGATGTCTTCTGAGGGCACTCTGTTTCTTAAAAGTGTTGGAGCACTCATCACAAGCCACAAGGTCTGAAGTTTTGTTGCATGTCTCTTGGTGTCGGACAAACGATCGCTTCTGGGTGAACGACTTCTTGCAGATGTCGCACTCAAAGGGTTTCAATCCATGCACCTCCTTCTGGTGTCTTCGTAAGGGAAGCTCGCGATCAAAAACCTCATTACAATCATCACACTCATACCTTCCTTCCTCCTTGTGTATCTGTGAGTGCTTCCACAAGGAATTCTTTCCAGTGAATGTTTCTCCACAGACACCACATTCGTAGGGCTTGTGGGCTATCCCATGAAACTGCTTTTCGTGCCGTAACACAAAGCAGTTCTTCAGAAACACCTTATCACACACACTACATGACAGCCTGTCATCATGTATGTTCTTCTGAATTATCTTCTTTGCTCCAGGAGGCCGTCCTCTCCGTTTTGGTACTTTGGGCATCTCTTTCTCTTTGATGGCAGCAGCTCTCTGCCTCGTTATCTATGTATATGTATACAAAGTGCAAGAATTAAAATTTTAAAAAGTTTAAAGTGATAGGCTAACATTGTGGAGCTTCAATTTAAAAAATTGTCAAATTTTGATATCTGAACTACATAGTAGTGTTCATATGGACAAAAAAACACCCGAGAATAAAAAAGTTTGGAAAGTTACACTGCCAATGGCTAGTTATGCAATGAATAAACAATTTAAAACTCGGGGCGAGTTTAAATAGCAATAGGTGTACAACAAGTAAGTTTATGGGAGAAAATGGCAGGTGAATCCGATCAACTTACGATTTTCACTTTTTTAAAGCACTAAATAATCATTTTGAAATACAATTTTTCAGGGCGTCATTTTTTAGAACTTTATCAAAGACAATGTACATGGGGAATCACATAGCTCAGATTTTTTTAACTGTGGTAAATGTTAGCCAATACATTTAATATAAATGATATATATAAATAAACAGATAACAGATATGGGCAGAGTGAAATATTGCCTTCTTTTGAATAAAAACACCCCAAATGGATTATAAATGTTTCCTACAAATGAAGTTAATGACTTCAGTAAGTTGTGAAATAGAACACTGCATCTACTCTCCTGTAGCTTGTACCCCTTGTCATCATATCAATGCATGGATATTTGCCTCATTTTAAGACTATTTCATAAAATAGGAGGTAAAGAGAAAGTGGGGTGGAGGGTGTCTGGATGCGATTGGTGAGACTACAATAGCAGTGGAATTTTTAAGCTTTTTTAATCATGAATAGAATATTGAGGTGAGAGGTCACCTGGCCTGGAAATATGTGTGAGCAATGGTGAAACCAGGTGCAGCACGGCGCTGCTGCGGTTGTGGTTTGGCTGTTGTCCCCACATGCTTTCTGGGCCGGGTTGACCTCTTTTGCTTTTGTTATGTATGTATCTATTTTTCCCCTGTCTTGCCTGGGCTGGTTGGTGGATTCTGAAGGTTTTTGATCAACTGTGGGGTGGGATTAGTTGGATAGCAGGTGGGTTAAGTTGGATACATGTGTAATGGGGGTGGAAGTTTGAGATGCTACTAGTAGGGGTGGACCACGTAAGTTGGGGGGGGGGGGGGCGTAGTTGAAGTGGCAAGGCTTGTGGTATGTTTTGATTTTGTGTGTAATATATTTAATTTGTATATGTATAAGTATATCTTTGTATGTATTGCATGTATTTATTTTTATGCACATGTTTGCGAAATAAAGAATAAATAGATAAATAAATAAAGTCTCTAGTCAACTACACCTTGACAATGGGCTATAACAAATCTGAATAATCACTGTGAGTCTTTGAGTTATCTATAAGGCACCACCAATTCTTGGCATTGCTAACGAAACATACTGTATATGTTGAGTGGGTCTAAGTGGGTCTACATAAGGACAACTTACCCGAACAGATGGCTGGCTGTCCTGTCCTTTTTCAGCATGAAGTTGAGACATCTTTTTTCCTTTATCCTTCACCTTGTCAGATTTCTTTCCTGGACATAAAAGAGACACATGTGAAATCTTTACCTTTAGAGATCTGAGAACAATTATAAACTTGCCAAAAAATTGTCGGATGTAAAAAGTCAAAGTTCCCATGAAAGTTTCATAAAAATTACAACTAGTAAAAACAGAAAAAAGATATCTTGAAATTCAACAGATTTCTGAAAAGCAGTGTCACACCCACACAGCTCTAAAGTATGGAACAGTCTCTCGAACAATGTTGTTGGAACACTTTGTTGTACAGGGCTTAGATCTTTTAAGAGCCGTGTACACAGGTTTCTTTTGGAGGATGACAATTCATAACTCAAGCGTCTTATTTTCTCCAGTGATAGTGATTGTTTTGTTGAGTTGCTATGAACCATTTGATTGGCCTTCTGGATCCTTGGTGGTTTTTTGGGAGGCTGTTGTTCATATCTAAAAAAAATCCCAGTACCCTCTTTAACAATGGGCTTGTTTGTACATGTATATAACAGTCATTCTAACTCACCTTTGTGTGTCTTCTCATGCTCTTTCAGAGTTGCTAACAGTTTGAAGCTAAGGCCACATTCATGACAGGAAGGCATGACTTCAACGTGCATCTTCTCATGTGCTGCCAGGGACTGCATATCACCGAAGCTCTTCTTGCAGCGTTGACAGGCAAACGGCTTGAAGTGAATCCGTTCGTGAATCTTAACTGCCTGCCTCCTGGCGAACCCCTTCCCACAATGCTTGCACGTAAATGGCTTTTCTCCTGTGTGGATGCGGTTGTGACGCTTCAGATCGCTGCTGATGTTGAACGTCGATGGACACAGAGGACACGAAAAGAGCCTCTTGCCCGTGTGGACCAGGTAATGACGTTTCAGATGCTGCTTTTGACGGAAAGAGAGCCCACATATGTCACACCTGTGCGGTTTTAGTCCCATGTGAATGGGTCATGGGTGACCCTTCAGGTGGCTCTTTTGTTTGAAGGACTTCTTGCAGTGCTCGCATGAGAATGGTCGATTGTCGCTATGTGCATTCTGTTCGTGATCTTTGAGATGACCTTTCAGTTTGAATGCCCTATCGCACTTCCCACAGGCGAAGGGGCGCTCATCCGTGTGCGCATAGACCTCGTGCTGCTGGAGATTGCATTTGAGAGTGAAGCACTTTCCGCACTGTTGACACTTGAAGGGTTTTGGCCCTTTGCCTCTTGGGTGTTTGTTAGCCCTGCTGCCTGCAGGCAACGATTGGGGAACACTCGTTGGTTTTGTAGTATCGGCTGGGTAGGGACGATTAGCATCAACACAGGTTGCGAGGGATACAGAAAATGAAGACTGTGGCTGTTGTTCAGGAACCTTGTTGCTCATGTCAGAATTTACCTGTGGCATGGTCTCCAATCTTACACCTACATTATTCAGAGATACATCAGAAACAGGGATATTGTTGCCAGGTATAGAAAAGCTGACATCTTTCATCACACTGTGATCTTTGGCAATGTTAGCAGTAGTTGCTACTGAAGGAGCACTTTGAGCACTGCTATTACCCGACATGATGACAGACTGTTCTTTCATATGGGTAACTGAACGAGCTTGTGTATCTGTCATTTCTGGTCTGTTAATATTGAAACATGCACTGCTTGTTATATTCATACTGGAATTAGCCACGCTCACATTTACATTCTGCATACTTGAATTCATCAATACATTTCTCATCTGTTCCCTAGCAACCATATTGTTTTCTCTCAAACTTTGGTTGGGCATAACATTCAGGGTCCTGAAGTTATTTGGCTCCCGCATGATATTTTGTTGTCTCATCAGATTCTGGTCTCTTAGGATATTCTGTTCATTAATGTTGCCAAATTTCTGTTCCCTTATGAGGGGTTGTTGTCTCACTGCATTCTGGTCCCTGTTACTCTGCTCTCTATTCATAAAGCCATGGTCCCTCACACCAACATTGTGCTCCCTGCTGACTGAAACGCCATCCCTTGCTGAAATGACGGGCCTCTCTTGTCTGTTGGGCAGCCCCATCCCATCCATGCGGGCAGCAGGAATGACGGACTCCAACTGAGTGAAGGTCAAATCGTGACCATACTGCTTCCTCGAGAACGGGTGATCGACAAAATGATGGAGGGGTGTCTGGCTGACCAGCCCCTGACCAGTGCCGTGCCCCATGTCACCGACGCAGAATGCAGGGTAGTCGTAGCCCTGATGAGCCGTACAATGCTGGGCCAACAGGATGGCCGTGGAAAACTGGGCACCACAAAAACTGCACAGGAAGTAGTTTCCAGCTGTTGAAAAGTATAAAAAATATAAATATATTAAGTACCAAAACCAGGATGCAATCGGTGGGGAATGCATAAGATCATTTGAACCTAATTTTTGTCTCGCCTGCGTAGCGGAGCGAGACATAGGTATCACTATTTCCGGCGTAGGCGTTGTAGGCGTAGGCGTCGTAGGCGTCGTCAACTAAATTGTGAGCGAGCGACAATAAACTTTCTAAAAGCTAAAAATACGAGGTGGGATCACGACAAATTCATTACGCAGAGGTCGCATACATTGAAGAGCAAACATGGAGAAAAAAAAAAGGTCAAATTCGAGATATGAGTCGAAATATGAACTAAGGTCAAAGAATCAAAAAGGTCAAATGAAACTTATATCACCCATGTCTTACTAGTAGACTATGTTGATAGCACACAATAAACTTTCTATAGCTTCGAAAGTAGGGCATTCATCAAATTTCATACCGAGAGGTCCATCCTACTTGAAGGCGCAGAGTCAAGTCTCCAAGAATCATGAGTCGAAATTTGAATAAGTCAAAGGTCAAAGTCAAATGAACTTTCCATGACTACACTAAAAAGTCGCTATTTAGCTGTACACACAAATTAACTTCTAATTCGAGGATTTGCCAAATTACATACAAGAAGCGTCCATCATCTTGAAGGTACATGGATCAAAGTTCGAAATGTGATAGAATTTGAATTAATGCACACAAGAATTATTACATACATAAGGCATTCTAGAAGGGGTTCAGATGCCTGTACCTATCTTTAAAAGCCCACCTTCTGAGCTGGCAGCACGAATACCTCATATTCCATCACACATTCCCCAGAACAAATATCAAACCGGGCTTAAAAGTCTAATCCATTCTACGCCGCGTCAACTTTGGCCCCCGATTAAAAAAAGATCCAGGATTCCCGGAAAATAGCAGCTTAAACCTACTTATTGAGTTCCCGTAACACAATAGCAAGCCATGTCTTGAATTTGCATATAATTGGATTATCGTGCATCCAGACTATTCTTCAGGGCATATCCAGAAATCCACCATTTAATCCTTACTCCCGCGAACCCCACACCCAGCCAACCACCCCGACCCGACCCTCCAGAACCACGGCCAGACCACCCGCGCTCGCACCCCGCCGCCCACCCGCGCCAAGCCAGCCACACACGCCACCGAGCGCGAGCCCCGACGCCACCCCGCGACACCGACCGACAAGAAAAAAAAAAAAAATTTATAATAATAATTTTAGTTAATGTAAAAAATTTTTTTTGGGGGGAAAAAAAAATTTTTTTAAATAAAAAAAAAAAAAAAAAAAAAAAAAAAAAAAAAAAAAAAAAAAAAAAAAAAAAAAAAAAAAAAAAAAAAAGAAAAAAAAAAAAAAAAAGAAAAAAAAATATAAAAAAAGGAAAAAAAAAAGAAAAAAAAAAAAAAAACAAAAAGACAAATTTTTTTTAATATTATTATTTTAGAGGCTATAAATTAGCACATTCCCATGATAGCCAATGCGGAATTGTAACCAAAATAACAAAAGGTCCGGGAATAGGAGTAGAAGACATGGCGATCAGGAATGCTAAGTATTCTGAACTCCTTCTAGAATGGCCAGTGATAATATATATCGTGATGCACTTAAGTTCAATAGTAGTCAGAAGGTCAAATAAACTTTGCCATGAACTGGCACTAAAGTGCCTGTGTTGTACACACAATATAACTTTCTATAGCTTCAGAGTGGGATACAACCGAATTCATACGCAAAGGTGCATCTCTTGAAGAGCGGACAGGTCAAGGTTCGAAATATGAAGATGATTTGAAAATAAGGTCAAAGTCAAGATCAATGAATTCCATATGACTGGACACTCAGTCTAATGTTCGTACAATCTACAATAACTTTTCTATAAATCCATTCGAGGTACGGATATTGCCAAATTCAATGACCAAGAAGGTCCATCCTCTTGAAGGTGCAGGTCAAGTTCTAATGATGCAGATATGAAATATTAGATATAAGGTCAAAAGGTCAAAAGGGTCAAAGAACTTCTGACATGACTGGCACTAGTGCAATGTTGTACACCATAAATAAATTTCTATAGCTATTGAATAGTGGATCACCAATTCATACCAAAGGTCCGTCTCTTGAAGGTTCACAGTCAAGATTTGAATGTAGAAGTTTAATGAATATTAGATTTATTAAAAAGGTCAAGGTAATAAACTTTCCATGACTGGACACTGTAGGAACTATGATTGTACAACGACACTTTATGTCCACATAATGAAATGAACTTTATAATTTGATACATTCTAACACTAACATTTTACTTCAGTTCAACAGAGTTCATTCTACAGTGACTGTATAATATCAGTGACTCACGTACTCTCTATACCTGAACCAGATTTGTATTTACTTGTTTATTCTTAAATGCATTTGTTGTTATTTATTAAATGAGATATATAGTTCTTGGCATGCATTTATAATATTCACACAAATTGCCAATGTACAATAGAAAAGCGTGTCAAAGTTTCTTAATGTTACCTTGCAGATTGCTGTATGTGCATATTCTGGTAATACTGTAGACTATTACAAAACAATATTGAGAAATTTATGCCTCTACCATCATATTGCGTATGTAACTGTCAGAACCACAATTCCCCCTAAACTGCTGACAGCCTCAGAAGTCATATAGCATGTTTTGACATGCAGTCTCGTTCATGACTGCGATATTGCAGGCCGAGACAACGCTTGCGTTTGCCTTGTGTTTTTTCTCATAACTTGAATAACGGAATGACAAAGAAATTGTCAAATATACAGTAAACAATTCGCCTAAGTCGAATCACTGGGGACCACATAAATCACGTCGACCTAGACGAATTTCGAGTTACAGTTTTGTATACATTCCATGTTAAAGATGAAGAAGCATGTATAGGGAAATGGATGCTGTTAAAAATGAGAAAGGCAGAGAGGGAATGGGAAATTTATGATACCTTTATGGTCATGCTGACAGGCAGAGATCAAAAGGTCAACCAATTAAGACCTTCAAGAATGACAGATTTGGCCACTTCAACCTATGCAAATGATTTAAAACATGTTTGCTCCCTTTGGGACTTGAAAATATGTTTGAGATAGGCGATATTGGATTTCAAAAAACGACTTAGAAGAAAAACTTCCCATTAAAACAGCACAGAACAAATTGGAACTGTCAAAAATATTCCACGAAGGTGATGATTCAACTTGTGCGACGTCGAATTATGCAAAGTTATCTGTACGTGTACATGTAAATTTTCATCACATGCCACCCAACATTAAAATGTGCTATAGCTATATAACTCTTACTACCATCCCAGCAGTATAGCACATACTTTGGTGGGAACTTACACCTTGTCATTTAAAATTAAACTGAATCACATGACTTATCTGATTATGAGCATGTATATTTATACATCTTAGTTTCATAATTATATTTAACCACACTTCCAATCTACCTACAAAATTATCTTATCCAGTCAGCTTCTGTCACACTTGTGCATATGATGACATAAATGATACTCTGGGTGACCACATAGAAATCCACTATTTTGTTGAATTATTATTTTTTTTTTCAGCACTATACCTTGGGTACAAAATGGAGTAAAAGTTATGTTTGCAGCGTGCCTTTCAATGTTTAAAATCTCTTCTTCCGCAAAATGTATTCTAAAATGATGAGCTACAACATTGGTGCAAAAATAACAACTTCAGCCTCATTTTCACCCCACTTTTTGTCAGTTGATGTCTTTCTGTTGTGCAGTGGTGCAGCCTCAGCATCATTATTGAAGAAAATACTTTTATGGAGACCAGAGGGTGCTACACAATGCAGCAGTGTAGGAAATACCCGAGGCCGACAGGCGATTTCGCCCTCGGTGGAGTCCAAATCGCCCCTTAAAGGCAAGGTTCACCCCGATGTCAAGTTGGCTTTAATAAAAGCAAAACATTGAGAGAAACATATTAACGAAGGTTTGACGAAAACCCACCAAAGAATAACAGAGTTATGGAATTTCAAAGTTTTAAATTTGTGATGTCACATGCGAGCAACTACCCATATGTCATGTGCTATAAATTCCATACAGTGCCGTTTTCTCTGAAATTTGAAAATGATTTTACCTGTCTATTTAATATATTATCAGAAATGTCATTTCATACAGGCTTCTGTGAAAAAAACCCATTCAATTATCATGAATCATCAACAAAAATGACAATTTATGGAATTCATATTACATGACATATGAGGAGCTGCTCGCACGTGACGTCACCAAATTGAAACTTTGAATCTTCATAACTCTGTTATTCTTTGGTGGATTCTCGCCAAACTTTCACTAATATGTTTGTCTCGTTTTTCTGTTTTTATTAAAATCAACTTGACATCAGGGTGAACCTTGCCTTTAAGTTGAATCCTCAAAAACCAATTCTTTGGGGCAACCATTTTCTTTAGAGTTGCCCTCATCTTTTACTACAGAAATTTTAGGAAAGTTCACACCTGTTTTTACCAAACATATCATTGAAACATTTCTTGAAAAACTGTTCAAGTTTCTTTGAATTATCACTCAGAAACTGCTTTTACGTGCTTGTTCATGTGCATTACAGCCCCCAAAATAAAAAAATAACCCCAAGAAATTTAAGAATAGCCCCAAGGCTCATTTAAAAATTGCCCTCAAAAAACAGAAATTAATTCCTACCCTGCAATGCAGTACACCAGGATACAACAATACCTCGGGGTAGCACGTGGTTCATCAAATGGTCATTTTGAAGTATGATTTACAATGATTCCTGGTAACTCTTACTCTACTACTATAGGACTGAAGAATTTCACCATCTTTTTATGTATCTAACTTAAGGTGGTTCAAATTTGCTTAAGGATGGTAATCACTGCAATTCAATAATGCTCATAAGTCAGTGTATGCAATGTCAATGAATTTTGAAAGTTACAGAAAATTGCAAAATATATGCCAAATACACATTTTATTCATTACAATTCCACTTAGCACTTAGTCATAGATCAACAATGTTTCATGATTTAAATTCAGTTTTGTTAATACTTTATGGTTCCAGCTATTTTTTCCTATTTTTAAAATTTATAATAACATGTACTCTATCTAATGCCTCATTTTAGATTCCATTTGTGTATATTTTTAGTTTTACTCGTTAACTGTCATTAAAGCCACTGGCTAACATTTATCGCAGTTAAAAAATGTGAGCTACATAATCCTCCATGCTCCAAGTGTCTTTGATAATGTCTAAAAATGAAGCCCTGAAAAAACTTGTACTTCAAAATGATGATTTAGTGCTTTAAAAAAGTGAAAATCGTAAGTTGACCGGATTCATCTGCCCAGTTCCTCCCATAGACTTACTGGGTGTAGATCTAGGCTATTCATTTATATCTTGCCAGTGACAGCATAAATTTCCAAACTTTTGTATTCTAGGGTGGTTATTTGTCCAGTTGAACACTACTATGTAGCTCAGATATCAAAGTTTGACAATTTTTTAAATTGAAGCTCCACAATGTTAGCCTATCACTTTAATGGACAATGGCATGACTGAGGAAAGTAAAAAATGCTTCAAGATCCCAATGAGTTGAAACATATATATACACCAACTGCTGTAGGGTGTATATTCATGCTGGAAAGATATGTCTTCAATTTGTTAACTAGAGGAAAAACAAGCGTTAATTTACCAGTATATTCAATTCTTAGTATATTGAAGTTATCTCCAGCCCCGATCAGTAGGGGTGCACGCTCTACTTGGGAGATTTTCTCCCAAATCAGTGGGAGAATTCTCCCAAATGGGAGATCAAATGTGGGGTCCACACAGGAGATTCTCTCCCAAATGGGAGAACACTTTTCTACAAAACCTTGTACCGGCATAGGGGTACATTTGCCGGTGATAAGAATATGATCATTGGATACCTTGGCTCAAATTCTCTGTCTACTTCAAAATTTTACCGTCTGCTGCTTGAGTAATTGACAATTTATTCTTTTCTTTAGTTTCCTGCATAGATTTGGGTACTGGGTGCCACTGATGTTGCACAGGATATCTTGAACATTATTTTTGTTAATTAATTACAAGATAATAAAGGTTTTTGTCACAAGTGTTGATACCATTGTAATCCTGATACTGTGACTAAATTGTTAATGTAAAAATTGTCAAATTATCCAAGAATTCAGATATCAGATTTGTGTACAAAATATACGTAAAACTCAGTTCCTGTGTCATTTGTAATTCAAAATTCCAAACTGAAGTTAATTATCATTTTACATGAAAATTTGATATTGTTGTCCGACCAGGCAGTACCTCAGATAAGTTGAAGTACAATGGAAATCTGAATTAATCTAGACTAATTAGTAACTATTCATTGTTCCATTCCTCAATACTTTTCAATGTGATAATTTTGTGGAAGTGATTGAGTTACATTTGCCTGTTTCTCACACTGAATTCTTCCAAATGGGAGAGCACTCTCCCATTCAGGAGAAAATCTCCCAAGTTGAGCATGCGCCCCTACTGCCGATAGAAACTGATCTCATACTGAATGCCAAACAACAAATTTCACCATCAGGCATCACAGCAGTTTTCAAAGTAATGAAAATTAGGGTGATTTTACGGTATTTTGAAATTTTTTGCCCTTCCTTCCTCCCCCCATAATTTTTACTGCTCAGCTGTGAACATAAAATTTGGCTGGAAAGTATTTTCTTGTCAGCCACCCCTCCCCCCCCCCCCCCACCCCAATTGATCACTCGCTACTTGGTGGGGAGAATTTTTTTTGCCCAGAATATTCTTCCCCGACGGATTTCGCCCCCTCCCAATCACCACACCTACTGTGTATGTGGTCCTAAGGCTAGCAGAGCTCAGAGCTATATGGACCACATACGCCCTCTACTGGAAAAAACGAACAAAGTTTGCACTGTGTGAATTGAATGCAAGAGCAACTTTATACAATTGCATTTGCAAAATTTAAATGCTGGACCCACATGTTTAGAAAAATTAAAACAGACTTCTGAAATGTTGAGTCCTTAATTTTCATAACATAGACTCCAGTGTTGGAGGTCTCCAGAGGACTGCGTCTTGGTCCGAGACCAGTCTCGAGACCAGCATGCTCTTTGCTTGGTTCTCGCGTCTCCTCTCGAACCCTCTTGGTCTTGGTCTTGGTCTCGGAACCTTCTGGTCTCGGATTTTGTGGCCGAGACCAGCCGGAGACCAGAGACTAATGCATTTTACATAAAAATATCTTTACTTAGTTGTATGCACTCAACTGCACATTTTCGCGGATAGTACATAGAGTGTTCAAACATGCGAGAGTAGCATTCCAAAACATGAGTTTTAACACAGATCTTCTACACATATATAAGGAACTGACAATGGTTGGGTTCTCTGATGCAATATATTCTGGTCGTTCTCTCTTTTTGACTTGAACATGAGAGGTCGCATTGCTAGAAAAACAAAGAAGAAGTATGGAATGAGAGTCCAAACATAGAAAGGTAATGGAAGAAAAGTTAACAAAGATAGACGGAAAGAAAGAAAAGCGGAGACGATTGGGAAAAATAGAGAGTCAAACGAAAGAAAAGAAAACGATAATAGAAAATAATAAAAGGAAAGAAGACTAAAAAAAAAACAGAAAAGAAGATTGACATCAAGATAGCAGCGAAAAGAAATGTGTAAAACAGAGTAAGAAGGAAGCAAAAAAGCATCCACGATCATGAGAGAAGAGAAAAAGCGAAGGAAAGAAGAAAAATTGCATGAAGAAGAGAAAGAAAGGAGAAAAAGAAAGGAATACAAATGCAGGAAAGGTGAAGAGGAAAGAGAGACATGGGCAGAAGAGATAAGAATGAAAGAAAATGAAAGATTGAAATAGAAAGCGGAATAAACAGAAAAGAAAGAGATGAATGAAAGTAGACAAAGAATTAAGAAAGCGAAGAGATATAATGAATAGGGAAATAAAAGACATTAAGAAGTGAATGAAAAAAGGAAGAAAGATAGAAATGAAGGGAAAGAAAAAATGAGATTAAATGAAAAAGGGAAGAGAGGAAAAAGGAGAAAGAAGATAGAAGAAATAGCAAGAAAGAGAAAAAGAAAAGGATGAAGGAAAGAAAGGAGAAAGAAGAAATATATATATATAATATGGGAAGAGAGGCAGAAGAAAGGAAATGATCAATAAAGGAATAAAGGACTACAGAATCAAAGATTAACAATAGAAGAAGAAAGAAAGAGAAAGGTAGAATGAAATATAAAACTGCCATGAGAATACAAAATAGAAAATAAACAGCAAAAAAAGAAGAAAAAGAATGAATGCAATGAAAAAAGTGAGAAAGAAGAGAAAGGGTATAGGAAATGCTAAAAAAAATAAGAAAATCAAGAATAGATTGAAGAAAAAACTATTAATGAATGAAGGAATAAGATATTAACAGGACTTTATTTTCTTTATCTGATCGTATTCAGGTAGCTCAGCAAATGCGTGCTCATGGCGAAAAAAGTAGTCTTTTCAATTTAAAATTGTTTCTCAGGTCGTTGTGGCGATTTTTTAGCTGTCATATTGACTTGTATCATATTTTGCCGTTAAGCTCTTGGGGCATTTTACATGGTAAGTGATAAATGAAACAATAAAATATATTTTTTTGTTCTTTGGTAATCTGCTTAATTTCATAAATCTTTAAAATCCTATTACAGACTTATGCAATGTGTAAACAATAAAACAGTTAATGGCTGAGCTAACAAGTTGGCCTTATCCTCAAAAACATGCCACAAAATAGTGTCATTGAAACGCTGGTCTGTGCTGGGTTCATTGGTCTCGGAAAGTGCTGGTCTTGGTCCTCGGATTCTGGGTCTTGTTCGGTCGGACCTCTTTTTCTTGGTCTGATCTGCGGCGTCGGTGTCTGGTCTCTCGCGCGCGTCTGGTCTTGGTCTCGGATGGCCGGGTCTGACTACAACACTGAGTAACTCTATGTTTAACAGATTGTATATAGTCAGGACTAGCCCATGATCAAAACATATTCAGGTAGAGCTTAAATTTGTAAAACTGTAAAAAGCGTGAAGTTCAGAGCAATTTCTGTCCAGAAGCGCTGCATAGAAGCTAGGCCATCCATTACTTTGTACACAAAAGTATGGAGTATCCCCATGGGTGATAACGCGCAAATTATTGATTACGCTCTTTTTAAGACTAAAACCAGTCAGGCAAAATTGCTTTGACTGGCACTTGTGCAGAGAGGGTGATTGTTGATGAGTCGAAACATTGCTTTGCAATGCACTGGGTACGTGATGTTGTTCGAGGACCACATATTCAGTCATGTTTGCAACGTTTTCATTGGTTTAGTTCTTCTTACGCTCTCCATGTGAGGCTGGTCGTATAATAACAGAGATTTTAGCACGTAGGCCCAACAATGCACGCGTGCGATGAGGAAAAGGACCGGCATTATTGAATTGATTTTCATTCCCAATTTCTTTCAATCTATTATCGCCGAAAGGAGTTGACACAACGTGAGTAAGTGCGCACGCATATACCACAACTTGCCAATCAAGCTGGCTCTTGACAATCACGACCCGCCATTACTCATTATGTCGTCCGTGGTCGTGTCGATGAGCTGCTCCTATTCCTTGTGCCTATTTATCGAAGCAGTTTTCCCCGTTTTCTTTTTTGTCCTGCCCCCCCCCCCCCACGATAAAGTTGGCAAGTCAAATATAACGATACGCTAATGGCAGCTTTTGATGAAATATATTTTCATGTCATCATACTTGTACTCAACTTCTTGACTGCATCATTCATTGCATTAGGCCGAAGTAAAAAAAATATATGTTTCTCGTTCCGAGTTTGTTAGAAAAAAAAATGAAAAAGGGGCGTTTTTATTTTTTATTTTTTATTATTTCAACGATGGCCGCCATCTGAAATTTTTCGATTTCATGTACAGCTTCCAAATCAAAACGAATCATCAAATAAGTGAACATTGTAGTAAGTGAAACATTATACAATGTGTTTACTAGCATAAAAACTGTAAAAAAATAAAAAAAGACAAAAAGGAAACAAAGGGCATGTACCAACGAGCCACTAGGCCTACTACCCTTCAAAAAAGGGGGATGACATATGCGTCATAACACCCAGCATCCACGTAGTAGACCCTTACTGCAGAAAAAGCCGGGTATAGAATTCTGAGTCTGACATGCCAAAAATGTTTGCCCCCATTTGTACCATTATTACTGTCTGGCTTCCAGACGTAAGAACTTATCCTATTTCCTAGAAAAATTAGGCCTACTATCAGTTGACTGCAAGTTGCATGGTCTGGAACCGAGACTAACCATATACTGGACAATACACTGGTAGAAAAAAAGGAAAAAACAAGCGGGAAAATGCATCAGTCATCAGGTCATGTATACCAAACCAGAGCTCAGTCTATGGGCACATACGCTTGACCAAGCACCTCGTGCTGACTTGACAGCAATTCAAATGCCCCAAGGCAAGCCATATAAACATCACTGTGTTGTGTGGAAGGAGTGTGTGCTATGTCATCAGATATCCCATGGAATCGCTTCGCATTTTAACTTCTCGTTTTAACTTTTTTTTTTCTAAGTTTGTTAGAAATAAAAAATAAAAAATTAAATTCAAGGGCCCCAAAATCTGATGCGGGGCGGGACGAGAAACATCGTTTTTTTTTTTACTGCTTATTATTTATATTATATCATACATTCTCTATTATTAGATTTTTTCCACTGGAACCTTGCACCTATTACTTTATTTTCATCATATCACTCATCATCATCATCATCAGTATCATCATGCAGTATCCATCATGTCATCATCATCATCATCATCCATCATCATCATCATCATCATCATCATCATCATCATCATCATCATCATCATCAATTATTATATTATTATTATTATTATTTATTATTATCATTATTATTATTATTTAAATTTTACTTTCAAATTCCCAATGGCAAACCAAATCACTCTCGGCGGGACGTGCATTGCCATGCCGCCCCAAACTTTGGGAAGCTTCCCATGAAATTCGTAGCTTCACCCTTCCCTTAATTCTTCAAAATCATATTTGTTCTGTTGTATATATAAATATAGGGGCCTACATGTGTTTTGGTAGAATTTAAAGTAACAGGAGTACAGAACAAGCGCAACTGGAATATATACACGGTATTTAGCTGCGCTATATAAATTTGTTCATTAGTCATTATTATTATTGAGTGTAGTAGTATTAGTATTATTAGTATTATTAGTATTATGTAGGTAGTAGTAGTAGTAATGGTATTAGTATTAGTATAGTATTAGTATATAGGTATTAGTAATTAGATTATTCATTATTATTATTATTATTATTATTATTATTTATTGATATTATTATTATTATTATTATTTATTATTGTCTAGGTGGCGTATGGTATTCAGCATCATTAGTGCTTTATGTCAGTGTGACATGTCCGTTATTAGAAAAAGTCCATATTTTGCCACTACTTTCCTATTCTTGAGCTTTTGTTTTAGTTTCCGTAAGTATTTCCATTCATGATCATGTCGAAAATCTTTGTTCTTTTGTCCTCCTCGCATTCTCTTTCCCATCTACTCTACCCTCAATCATGTCACGCATCATGTTGTCATGTCTCAGTTATTGCACAATCCATTCTTCTTTGTCTGACTTCGATCGTGTTCAGGAGGCTCGCTTTATTATGTGATTGCCATCATCCCTTTTAACTATTACAACAAGACTCTTCAACAAATTCTTGATCAAGAATTTCGTAAAGTTTTCATTGACCTCCGAGATTGCACTTCATGCATCCAAGATCAAACTATTATCACTAAAAACAGATTAATTTCCCCAGCAACATTGTTAACAATTTCACAAGCATTTTTATGGCAGCTACTCAACTTTTTTGACCACTGACTTAACAAAACTGTCCTCAAGTTATCTCTGATTGAAAATAGACCTATATTCAAAAGAAAGTATGATGTGATAGAAAATTAGGGATTCTGCCATTAAAAACATGGCTAACATGTGATGGATCTCTCAATATAAAAATTGTTAAATTGTGATATCCTGGCTACATAGTAGCTGCTTAAAATGGACAAATCAAACATCTAGAACACAAGTTTGGAAAGTGACGTTGTGCCACTGGCAAGATATGCAGAATAAAAATTAGTACTGCAAGGAATATAAAATAGCTAGATCTACGACAGTAAGTCTAGGAGAAATGAGGCGCACAGCAGAATCCGCTGGTCAACTTGAGTACTCATAGATTTCACTGATTCAAGCACTAAATAACTCATTTTGAATAACCAATTTTTCTAGGGCTTCTATTTTAGACGTTATCAAAGACACTTACATTTTTGTAGGATACTGGTAGCTCACATCTTTTGTGCTGTAAAACTGTGTCATTGAAACTCGTGGTTTTAAGCCTGATAGACAAGACATTGCGATGTGAAAAGCGGTCAACATTTTCTGAGCCCCCTATGTCAATTAATAGGAGGCAGAAACTACAAAAATACAATGCTAATCCAATAATCACAAAGTAATCAAGTATTATAATCTGGTTTCATAACTATAATAATATTTATTAGTTACTGGTTCATAATTGCGTATGAAACAGTTAACATTAGATGTCATTCCTGCAAGTTTATACTGTACACGTACACACACAATCATTTCTATGATAGCAAAAAAATAATTGCACTGAAGTTATTTTTTCGATACAGCATTAGGTATATCCACTTCTTATGTAAAATGTATGATAAAGGTTTACAAAAAAAAACAAATCATTATGACATGTTTGGCGAAATATTTTCTACACAATGGATTTCTTGAAAGGCTAGTTCTGCCATTTCAAAATGTCGTTCTGAAATTATCAGACAAATAGCAAAATTGACTCACAATTCCCTCTATATTTTTTTTTTAATCAGACGGACATTGTATGTCAATGAAGGTAAAATATATGTAATTGGCCATAAATATTCGAATATATGAAGGTCACTCCTCCTGGATATGTTGCACAAGAATATGAGCAGAAAGAGGAAAATTGCTGAATTTAAGTTTGTTGGAAATATGCAGGATTCTGTCTTTCCTATGATATCTCATTCTTGGTCTCTAACGATTAATCAAATGTTGAGGACACATGGATATGTATTTTTCTTATACCATCCCTAAATAAAAACATACAATAAAGCAACATCTGTTGATGCTACTCCTAAAACCCTGAACCTTCATATCACATAACACGCATTGGCTGCAGATTTACAAGAGGAAAGATATCATATTCTCACCAACATAAAGTAATTTGTTCGTTGAACGAAACTGATAGAACAAACAAAGAGATAGTGACATATAGATACACACACGACAACACACCACACACACAGACTCGCCTAAATACATTAGAACGAAAAGGCCGGCTATAGATACATACGATAGACAAATAGCATACAACCCCAATAACGAAGTCACCATACATCACGATACATACCTGTGTCCAATCGACCATACGACCTCAGACATAACGCACACAAGTGGAACGCCAGTATCACCATAGTATGAAGCAACATACATAC
>JZLH01S0602297.1:20322-31309 GCA_001188425.1 Eucidaris tribuloides | reverse complement strand
AACACTCTTGCCAAATTATTTTGCACAAACTTGTTTTGTTAAAAAGTTATGGTATGTTTTTGTTGTGTTTATTAGTAAAACCAAAAAATATGAAAACAAGGCACGAGAATCGACTGAAAAGTTTTAAGTCAAACATAAAAAGGATTAAGATATCAAAATCAAATGTGGTCTTTTGATTTTTAACATATCTGAAAGGCTGATAACATGATTGGTAACACTTAAAATTGCCTCAAGAAGTAAATGAATTCAGACATATACCAATGTAAACACTATAGAAGTGTTAATCTTTATTTAAATTTGACATGGTCTATAACTTTCTATAGTGTGTTTCATAAAAACATGTACAAACATGAATATCGGCCTGTCATTCAGTATCTGCAGATGAAAGGCATGCCGCAGCTAAGTTCTATAAGGACAAGACTGACACGTTCGGGAAGATTCCATAATTAATTGCCTTTTACATTTTCACATTTCTGCTATTTCAAGGGTGAAAAGGTTCTTGACAAAGGAAGCCTGTCATCAGGCTGTGTGCGCACTCGTCCCAAGTCGTTTAGACTATTCTAACTCCCTTCTAATGAACGTAAATGTTGGTAAAATAAACAGACTCCAGCGAATTCAAAATCGTGCAGCCCGTGTCGTACTTGGGGCCAATAGATGTAAACATGCATCCCCACTACTTCAGGAATTGCATTGGTTGTCTGCAGAAAAAAAGAATTGTGTATAAAATCCGTATATTAGTATTTCACTGTTTACATAACTGTGCTTCAAAATATCTGTCTTGCCTACTTCAGTTTCGTTTCATAGTCTGGAATAAGTTGCCAAAGGAGCTGTGCTCATCAGCTTCGATACACATTCAGAAGGGAGCTAAAAACAATTTTGTTTTCTTAGTTTTACATAATTGTTTAAGTTGTAAAGCGCATTGATCAGTTCTGACAATTGGAAATATGCTATATAAGAATTAATTGTATTGTATTGTATTGTATTGTAATGTTTCCTTGAAGTTTAAGTGCATACACACTGTATATTGTAAATATTACGTTAATTTTACATTTATTGGAATATGTTATCTTTAAATGTTAGTTTGTTTTGATTACATGTCATGGGGCTACACTCTAAGATAAAGGGTTCTTAAAAGGCTCCTTTCAGGTCCGGTATTTTGCATAATAGTATAATATGGATGCATATTAGCACCAATTCGACGTAGACGTGGTTGTTAAAAGCACAAATCTGGTCAGATTTAGGTAACTCACGTCAAATATACGCTGTATATACACTCTAAGAAAGAAAAGCTCTTAAAAGTTTCATTTTCGAACCATTTTGCAAAATAGTGGCGCCATTTTCGCAACACCACTTTGGGGTGCATAGTAGCGTTTTGGCATTTTGACGTAGACATGGTTCTCGGTTGCTACAATTGCATGGGCATGATGGTGATAATGGTAACCCTTTAATCGTCAAAACGGCGCTACGTGTATCAAAATGGGAACCTTTTAAGATTCTTTTTTGCAGTGTGAATGCTAATATCAGTTCTTATAGTATCAAACAACTTTGAACATGTATATGTATAGGTATACTATATTTGTAAATACTAGTTTCACTACGTAAATATGTTGCAATTTAAAATGTCCATTGCAGTTTGTTAATAAAACTGAATTAAAACAATAATGGCGAAAAAAACTGAGTGGGCGTATAGATTAGATGGTAATAAAAATGTAATTAATATAATGGAAAATGTGACTATAACAGTTGATTGATGATAAAGTCAAAGGAGACGGGACATCGAGCCCCTCGAAAATTATTTCGTTTTGATCATTATTTAATTTCTACTTGCGTTTTGGGAGAGAGTTTAACCCTAATAAGCAAGAATGTTGATATCAGTTGTCATTGTATCAAACAACTTTGAACATGTATACTATCTGTAAATAGTTTCATTATTTAAATATGTTATTCAAACTGTCCACTGCAGTTTGTTAGTAAAATTGAATTAAAACAATAATGATGAAAAAAATGAGTGGGCGTATAGATTAGATGGTAGTAAAAATATGATGTAAATATGTCAGTTGAGTGATGATAAAATACACATGATATATAATATACATGTATTTTGTGTTGAATTAAGTAAACAGGAGTTCAGAAACAGCGCAGCTGAATATATACGCATAGTAGCTGCGCTGCATACATTTATTATTATTATTATTATTATTATTATTATTATTATTATTATTATTATTATTATTATCATTGTATTTTTTATTTTATTATTTATTATTAATATTATGACCAGGCCATAGGGGAGGGAACAACGACCCTCGAATTATTTGGTTTGGTCATTTAATTTTTTTGTACTGCGTTTTGGGGAGAGAGTTTAAATAATGGTATCGCTACGCTATCGTTTCGTTTCACAAAACTCGTTACAATCACGTTCAAAAAAATTTAACATAATGGAGGAACTCTTATCCGCCTATTAGTACCGCACTGTTTGCATGGCCCATTTCCATTAATTCAAAATAATCATGTTTTGGAAACTTACCCCGTACGAAACTGCTTGTTTAAGTGCTAATTTGTTTGGTTTTACCTCGAAACGTATTCCTGTGTAACTCTAATGTATCCTGCAACCATGACAAGCTCTCTTCAGGTAGTATTTTCGGTGTAGAATAACATAACACATGATGATTGACGATAATATGATGAGTGATAATGATAATGAATTCCTTATGTTTATCTTGTTTTCTCTGCTTTTATTTTATATTTTTATTTTAAAAATTTTTTTGTGTTTGTTTAGTTAATTATCTTTTATGACTTCATATTACTAACAGTTCAAGTATAAATAGGCAAATATCACAAACAGTTAACAGGGCTTATGATTTCAACAAGTTTCACTATAAGTTTCTTCTTTATTTGTATTTCAAAATTTAATAGTTGTATCAAAAACTCCAAATGTAATGGCATGTGTTACCGTTTTCCGTGTGTTATATAGCGATTTCTGTGAAAAACATGAAAAAATGACGTGCGCATTTTCATATAAATTGTAACTGTGTAGGTTCTTACATGTCGTATTTATGTCAGTTTGAAATAAAATATTATGAGTTTATTTGTGATTATGAATTTTGGAAATGCAATGAAATCCAGAATAGACAAATGAAATAGATGAAATCAAATAACAATATGATGAATGATATCGATGATGTACTACCGACTACTACTACTACATCACAACACTACTACTACTAATACTAGACTACTACTACTACTACTACTAGAAAAGTAGTAGTAGTAGTAGTAGTAGAAGTAGTAGTAGTAAGTAGTAGTAGTAGTAGAGTAGTAGTAAGTAGTAAATAAGTAAAGTAGTAAGTATAGTAGTCAGTAGAAATAGTCATAGTAGTAGTACATCTATTAGAAAGTAGTAGTAACGTTAGTAGGGTAGTAGTCAGAAGTAGAGTAGTAGTAGTAGTAGTAAAGTAGGTAGTAGAGTAGTAGTAGTAGGTTGTAGTAGGTAGTAGTAGTAGTAGTAGTAGTAGTAGTATAGTAGGTATAGTAGTAGTAGTATGACAATTACAGCTTGGTATTTCATAAAAAAAACTCGGGTATATTTTAGACCTTTATTTATAGTCCATTCCGAAAAATGTTTTGCGTCTTTTTATTTCTATTTATCGTGTGACTTCTATCGTTTCGGCAAGGATAGAATTAATGGAGGCAGAAAGAACATTTAATGTTGCGGACCGGTATCCGTGAATATTTAAGGAATTTGTTATCTTAATTTGAAACTCAAAATACAGTCATTCAAACATTTTAAAAAAAGCGGAATAAAAAGCCGCAACCTAATTTATCAACGACAAAGGCAAGAGAAAGTGAGCGTCTGTGAGAAGGGGGCTTCCTCAGGCAAGAATAACATTCCAATATTTTGTTTGAAAACATTTTTTAATTTCACCTCTTGATAATGGAATGTAAAAGACATGTGATATGGTTACATGGGCAATGTGTATTGTAATTGAAAAGATACAAAGATTTATTTGTCACAGTGATAAATCCTAATAAGGCTTAAAAAGATATTGATGAAATCAATGCTTCTAAGAAATATTTGGCAGTAACTATTCGTCGACGAATGAACGTCCGTTTTCATGTTTAAATGCGCCCTAAAACGAATTGTGCTTATACTTTGATATGTCAATTGTTTGAAGATCATTCAACGCAAACTTCTTTGATTGACTTATACATTTTGTTTTAACTG
Source organism: Eucidaris tribuloides (assembly GCA_001188425.1). Classification (NCBI taxonomy): domain Eukaryota; kingdom Metazoa; phylum Echinodermata; class Echinoidea; order Cidaroida; family Cidaridae; genus Eucidaris; species Eucidaris tribuloides. The sequence continues at coordinate 27,084 of JZLH01S0602297.1, read as the reverse complement.
TTTAATAATTTTCGTCAAGTGGCCCCTACGTTTTTAATCAAATAAACGTCACTGGTTTGATGTAAACAAGAAATAGTAAAATTCGATAAATATTTATATATGTCATGGGCTTTAAATTGTATGGATTGATCATAAGGATTTGATTGAACATTAATCAGTTTGGATGTTTCGTTTATTGTGTATAGTGAATGTTTGGATTATTTTAGGCACTAAATATTATTTGGCTCTTAAACGATTAACATGTTATCATTTTGTTCTTGTTAGCAAAGGAGTATTAGATATCCACTGGTTTGAAGGGCGACGTAAATATCTCTGTCCGTGTAATGCTCATAATAGTTTTGATTAATGTGTATTTGTATTCAGTAATTTGATTAATTGTGGCGAATTAGTTTGTATATATGCCAGTTCATAATGGTTACAATAATTTTTTGTTTTTAACGTCAATGGAATAACACGAATTTTCATTTAATGCTACTTTTAGATTTTGTAATTAAAATGCAATTGGTCTTTATATGTTGTTGTGTCAACTTTGGTTATAGTTGTTTTTACAACAAGATATTGCATAATATCTATATACAAGTGTGTCTCAAAAAAATGTGACAAGTGAAAACCGCCCTCTTTGCAATTAGAAATAATACTCTCGATGACATAAAATGTTAACAAATCATGCGTCAGGAAGCAATATTCCATTAGCTTTACAAATACCGTTAGTTTGGATTCAGAATTCGCTTGTCTTAATCTTTGAGATATGTTGATTTAAATAAGAAAAGGGTAAAATTGGCAATTGTGCCACTTTTACCAAAAAATCCCTTGTAAAATGAACGCAGATTGTGATTCCACCCTTCTGGTTGTTTACATTATATCTCGAGAGATTAAAACAGAGCAAATTGAACAAAACAAATGCATCTTTGAAAGCTAAAGACTTTGTTCTTGACGTTAAGTAAGCATCATGTCCACCAGGGTATATAACTTATTGCCGAAGAGGGCGCTGTTACTTACAATTTTTTGAAGATGCATTGCTGCAATCAACTCTGCAAAAAATTGTTCAAGGGAAAAGCGCACCTCTTTGACGTTAGATTGTTACGTAACTTAATGGCAACATCTTAGCTTTAAGATTTGCGTTCTGTTTTGTTTCAATTTGCTTGTTTGATCTCGAAATTATCTTGTAAAAAACAAAACGCATGGAAGTCACAATTGTGTCATTTTAACGAGAAGAGGGCCTGAATGCTAATTTATTGGCTGTAAGTAAAAAGTGGCGACATTATGTTATTTTATCACCTTTCGTTGTTAAACTAAAACATATCTCTGGATTAAAACAAGCAAAACTGAAAACAGAAACAAACGCATTTGAAAGCATAAGACTATGCCCATTGAGGGATGTAAGCATCAGACGTCACATAAAATGTCTTATCAATTACGAAAAAGGGGGCGCTTTTCACCTGCACAATTAAATTTTGAGACACACACTGTATTAGCCTATATACATAATTTATTCTTGAATATTTCTCATGATTTGTCGTGTAATTATTTTTGTCAACCTTATTAGCTTTTTTTAAGGGTGAAATAGACCAGCATATCGTGTAAAAATTTCAACTGTTTTTAAGATCAATTTTACCAGACTAGGTACTGCGTAGAGTCACCAACTAACTAGACATTTTGCCTTCATCTTTCTAGTGAAGTCCTCAATAAATTGGCCCAATTAAATTTTTATATGCGCTGGTTGTTGATGCGCTATAAATTTATGTCAATTGTACTATTTTTAATACTTAACTTTTCATTAAATAACTCACTAAAGATGTGACCTTCGACATGGGATGTTTGATTGGAATGTTAATATTATGGCAATATCGCATAATATCTATATATTACTATATACACTAATTTTAATTCTGAATGATTTCTTCATGATTTGTCGTTAACTTATTTTTGTCACTTATTATCCTTAAGGCTGAATAGACATCGCAACTCGTGTAAAATTTCCAATGTTTAAATCAATTTTACGACTAGGGTTATGGTACCAAGGTCCACCACGTAACTAGACATTGCTGCTTTTATCTTTCAGTGAAGATCTGCATAAAATTGCCAATTAAGATTTTATATGCGCCTTGTTTGATGTGCTATAAATTAATGTCATTGTATTTTTTATATTAATTTCATTAATTACTATTAAAGACTCGTGACTCTGACAATGGGATGTCCTGATGGAATGTAAATATTGCAATATTTCCGTTTAGTAAAACCTAGAAAGTAATAACCTTAGATGTTTATGCGAGAATTCATTGGCACACTCAGTCTATAGTCTGGTGGACAGTAAATAAATAAGAGCAATGAGGCCAAATAATGACAATGGAGCTCACTTCAGACATGATCGAGGCCTTGTGACCGTTGACCTCTGATCATTCACTCCATAAATTGAATCAGTAATTGTAACTTATACTTAGATAATTCTGCCAAGTTAGCATCAAAATCCAATCAGCCTTTCTGAATTTATCACTGTAATGACCCAACATCAGACCAATATTTTAGGCTCCAGTGACGCTTCTGACCTTTCAGCTCCAAATATCTAATGTGCCTTAAAGACATAACTTCACCCAAGTTACATCAAAAAAACCAGCAATAAGCCGTTCTGAAGTTATTCGCAGCAATGAGCCCAAATCAGATATATTTAGGCCGCTGTGATCTTTGACGCTTCAGCTCCAAAAATTTAATCAGATTGCATTGTGGCCTCAGAAATACATGCTTCACACAGGCAAGTTACATCAAAATCCGAGACCTTCTCAATTATCGCGGTAACGAGCCAAATCAGACACATTTTAGCATAATGACCCTTTGGACCTTGACCTTGTCAACTCCAAAATCTAATTCAGATCATGGTGCATTATAATACATACTTCACCCAAGTTACATTAAAACCCGACGCAGCCGTTCCAAGTTATCGCCTGTAACGAGCCCCAAAATTAGATAGGCCCTGTGACCTTTGACCTTAACGCTTTCATCTCCAAAAATCTAATCGGTTTCATGTGTTGCCCCATAGTACATACTTGATTTTAGTTTCGATCAAATTCCGATCAGTGTTCTCGCGCGGTAACGAAAACCGGTAACGGACGACGGATGACGGACGGACAACCCGCCAAGAAAAACCCATAATGCCTCCGACAACTTGCTTTTTTGTGCGGAGCATAAAGTAGGCCAGTGTTGCGTAACAGTCAAAAATCACACTGAAATGGCAACTTGTTATTATAAACTCTTTCCAAAAACGTTTAAAAAAAACCTCAACTTTGAGCGTCGACATCTCTCTTGGCATGATATATGATATTGTATCGTCAAAAAGCCCGTTCAAATTCCTCAAAAAATGATACCGCAATTTGGTCATGAATTTGTCATGGAATATGCAATGCATGATAAAGGGCAAAGTCAAAAGAAAAGCTGCAAAATCTTTGTTATCGCAACCAGTTCAGGTTTGCTTCGTTTCTGTTTATTTTATATTTAGCACGTCAACATGTATCAATCAATAAGGCTGTTTTTACAACATGTCCCGTGCCAAAGGATAAAACAAAGTACAACCAATTTAGATAAAAAATACAACATTTAGAAAAACAATAATTACATGAAGGTTCCCACTGATAAGAGGTACACTAAGCAAAATAAAGAAAAATTTATGAAAATATAAAATAGATAAAAAACATGATAATAAATTAAGTGTTCATTTGAAGAGTGGATTGTCTTCTATGTTGTGATGGTTTTTCCAATGAATGTTACGTTTTATTACACATTCTGTTTGAATGTTAATTTCGAATTTAAATGGATAATTGTGAAATTATCATGTCCTGTTTCTAAGTTTTCAGCTAACGATTCTTGCAAGTTTTCGAAGTGCTCTCCAACAAACAACGACACATCTTCATTGAAAAACTGTCCACAACATCATTTAACACAACCATTCCTACACAACAATGCTAAACGGGTGAGCGGATAATAAAAACATGCAGTTTGCAGCATTCAAATTTTGACTTGACCCCTAATTTAAATGTCTGCATAGTTCCATGAATCCAATAATCATGCAAATGAGGTGAAATCGTGGAGGGGAATGGCCCGGGGAAATGGCTTTCAACGATACTAGCAGAGGGAGTATGATGCTCAAAAGCCAGTTGCAGAAATTTGTGGAATAGTAAAATAACTCCATGCACTGTACAGCCACTTAATAAGTGGGTTGAAAGAAGCCCATTTTTTTATAAATTCCTGTACCAGGTTCTATTCGAAACTACAGGACAATATCCCTCGCAAGCAATTTTTCCCCAGCAACTTCAAAGAAGGTTGTACAGTGGATTCAGAAATTCTTAGGTGGAGGTGTGCCAAATTGAAATGGTATTTCAACGTTAAAAAATCCCAAGGAGTGACGACAACTTTTTAAATTCAACCTTTTTGCATTGTATCCAGCGTTTATACTGTTAGACTTGAGGGCTGGGTAAAATGTCCAAATGCAAAAAGTGTTGTTACTCTGTTGTTAGCCAAGGTCATCAAGATAGAATTTGGGTTTTGCAACACCCTCCAGGGGCTCGGTTATAATGACGCTAGATTCTATATCGAAACAACACGATAAGAATTTGTTTTTGCAATTCGATTACTGCCGGCGAACACGTGTTCTGGTTTGGGGTGTACACACTGTTTGTAAACATTTTACTGCTTCAGATTTGTTTTATTTCTCGGTCCTATTTGGAGGGTGGTGCTTGTCTCACGCGTACGTATAAATAATTCTTTTGCTTTCATTAGGAACAAAACCTGCTATTCAGCCTACATCACCCTTCGAATATAAATACTTTATAGTGGTATATAATATTGGTTTATGTTTTTATTCAATGTATGGCATGGGCCCTTGTGAAAAGCCAGTTTCAAACAACTGAAGCAAGAGCAACTCTGGACAAAATAATAACAGCAAGATATAATTGAAATAAATAAATAAATAAATAATAAACTAGCGCTGCCGACTAAACTACCACATGCAGACACCCACACTCTCCTACTTATTTGTCTACAGTGACACCACTACTCGAAAATTTGATAATAACAAGTTAATAGGAGCGATAAGACCGAGTTCAGTAATCCAACCCCTTCGAATAACATTTTAAGTAAAAAGTTTCCAATCATCCCGTGCCTATATGTACTGTATTTAGCGCGAGGGTGTAAGTTTTTTGACCGAAAAGAATATATTAATAGGTCAATGGTTTTGATCGACCCATTTATCGCTCATTGTAATGTCGCCAAAGTATTTCAATATATTACGGCTCCTACTCTGGAGTAAATTTTTGTCTAGAAAATCAATTTTCCAATTCAATTGGTCCGAATAATTTCACTAGCTAGGTATTAATGTTTATGGAAATCAACTTCTATTGAACTCGTGGGTATACATTAAACCGCTAACATGATTCACATATATGTATAATTATGTGCACATGTTTGTCATTTATCAATCGCAATTATGAATCGTGGGTGTATAGAGGATAGTTGTATTAGTCTCTAATGGGAAACATCTATGTATTTAACAAGCATTTTTTAGCGTTATATACTCGTATCATTGTTTAATTCTAAGCTGTCTTTTGGTCTTATAGGGAAATATATGGCCCAATACCTTGTATGCGAAATGTAATATATAACGCAATATCACTAGGTCTATTATGAGAATGCTACAAGCCTGTTTCTTTATAGCATATATCAGTTCGAAACACCGGAAGTATATGTAAAGGTGGCAGTAATAAATCTAGAACTACGATTTTTTTTTTTATTTAAAAGAGATTAAGCTATTAACAACTAATACAGTAGTTGAAAATGATTTTTAAAGCTACAAATACATTTTAACTAAGGCATGTATAACAATGTTTCCAGTTTAAAAAAAATCTGAGCTAGCATGATTCCCCCATGCTACCAGTGTCTCTAATCACGGTCTAAAAATGAAACCCCTGAAACATTGCAGTTCAAAAAACGATCATTACGCTGCTAAACAGTGAAAATCTTGCGAAGGACCATTTTCCAGCTTCTCATAGACTGCTGTGTTGCAGAAGTGTGGCCGGTAAATCGGCTGAGAATAAGTTAAGTGTCAATTGTATCCGCAACATATTGTACTATGGACAGCATAACTGTACAACACTTTTGTGTCGTGTGTAATTTGTCCCATTCAAACACTGTCAGCATATGTCAGAATCGTCAGAATAGCAACAGTTCGACAATTTTTAACGGTCTTCCACAGAAGGGGTGAGGCCCAGAATAGATGCTACGAGATAATCGCTAATTTTTTCCATCCTATTCATCGGCAAAATGTCAATTAAATTTTGATTTTGTTGTAGGAATCATTCCTTTTTCGCAATAAAAATGATACCAAGATCATTGATTTTCGAGTGAGCGTTTTGATTCTAGGGCCATATTTTCGGAGGCAATTGCATTTCCCAAAATTTGCCAATTTTCAACTGCGGCGGTCAATTGAACGCCGAGATATTCTGTGCGTCTCAGGCTTGCCAATACGCGGACAAAACCGCAATGACCAAAGGGCTGGAAGGCCCTCGCTTTCATAAGCGAAGACATGCGAGCTTTGTCTCTATTTGTCATCGCGGTTTGTCGTATGGCAAGCCGAGCCCCAGAATATCTTGGCGTCCGATGCACGCGCTGCTGTGAAAATTGCAAATTTGGGAAATGCATTGCCTCCGAAAAAATGGCGCCTAGAATCAAACGCCTACTCAAAATAATGAACTTGTTTCCAATTTTATTGGAAAAAGA
>JZLH01S0602297.1:0-12110 GCA_001188425.1 Eucidaris tribuloides | reverse complement strand
ATCATCATCATCATTATTATTATTATTATTATTATTATTATTATTATTATTATTATTTTATTTTTATTTTAATTATTTTATTATTAATATTATGACCAGGCCATAGGGGAGGGAACACCGAGCCCCTCGAAAATTATTTGGTTTTGGTCATTATTTTTTTTGTACTTGCGTTTTGGGGAGAGAGTTTAAAAATGGTATCGTCTACGCTTCGTTTCGTTTCACAAACTCGTTACAATCACTTCAAAAATTTAACATAATTGGAGGAACTCTTATCCCCTATTAGTACGCCACTGTTTGCATGGCCATTTCCATAATTCAAAATAATCATGTTTTGGAAACTTACCGTACGAAACTGCTTTTTAGTGCTTAATTTGTTTTGTTTTACCTGAAACGTTTCCTGTGTAATCTAATGTATCTGCACCATGAGCACCTCTTCAGGTGTATTTCGGTGTAGAATAACAATAACAATGATGATGACGATAATAATGATGATGATAATGATAATAATTACCTTTATGTTATCTTGTTTTCTGCTTTTATTTTATTATTTTTTTTATTTTTTGTGTTTGTTTAGTTAATTATCTTTTATGACTTCATATTACTAACAGTTCAGTATAAATTGCAATACAACAAACAGTTAACAGGGGCTTATGATTTCAACAAGTTTCACTATAAGTTTCTTCATTTATTTTATTTCAAATTTAATGTTGTATCATAACACCAAATAGTAATGGCATGTGTTACCTTTTCGTGTGTATATAGCTTTTGTGAAAAACATGAAAATGACGTACCATTTTCATATAAATTGTACTGTGTAGGTTCTTACATGTTCGTATTTATGTCATTTGAATAAATATTATGAGTTTATTTTGTGATTATGATTTGAAAATGCAATGAAATCAGAATACAATGAAATGAGATGAAATCAAATAACAATATGATGATGATGATGATGATGGTACTACGACTACTACTACTACATCAACAACAACTACTACTACTAATACTACTACTACTACTACTACTACTAGTAGAAAAGTAGTAGTAGTAGTAGTAGTAGAAGTAGTAGTAGTAGTAGTAGTAGTAGTAGTAGTAGTAGTAGTAGTAGAAGTAGTAGTAGTAGTAGTAGTAGTAGTAGAAATAGTAGTAGTAGTAGTACATGTAGTAGAAGTAGTAGTAGTAGTAGTAGTAGTAGTAGTAGTAGTAGTAGTAGTAGTAGTAGTAGTAGTAGTAGTAGTAGTAGTAGTAGTAGTAGTAGTAGTAGTAGTAGTAGTAGTAGTAGTAGTAGTAGTAGTAGTAGTAGTAGTAACAATTACAGCTTGGTATTATAAAACTCGGGGTATATTTTAACCTTTGATTTTAGTCCATTTCGAAAATGTTTCGTCTTTTTATTTCTTATTTATCGTGTGACTTCTATCGTTTCGCAAGGATAGATTATGGAGGCAGAAAGAACATTAATGTTCGGACCGGTATTCCGTGAATATTTAAGAATTTGTTATTTAATTTGACCAAAATACAGTCATTAAACATTTTTAAAAAAGCGGAAAAAAAGCTCCAACCTAATTTATCAACCAAAGGCAAAGAGAAAGTGAGCGTCTGTGAGAAGGGGGCTTCCTCAGCAAGAAACATTTCAATATTTTGTTTGAAACATGTTTTATTTCACTCTTTGATAAGGAATGTAAATAGACTGTGATATGGTTACATGTGCATGTGTATTGTATTTGAAAGATACAAATTTATTTCACAAGTGAAAATCCTAATAAGCTTAAACAAGATATGTGATGAAATCAATCTTTCTAGAATATTTGGATAACTATTCGTCGACGAATGACTTCCGTTTTTCATGGTTTAAATGCGCCCTAAACAGAATTTGTCTTATACTTTGATATGTCAATGTTTAGATCATTCACGCAAAACTTCTTTGATGACTTATACATTTTTGTTTTAACTGTTTTAATAATTTTTCGTCAGTGGCTCCCTACGTTTTTAATCAAAACGCACTGGTTTGATGTAACAAGAAATAGTAAAATTCGAAAATATTTATAATTCATGGGCTTTATTGTATGGATTGATCATAAGATTTGATTGAACATGAATCAGTTTGATGTTTCGTTTATTGTGTATATGTGAATGTTTGGATTATTTTAGGCAGCTAAATATTACTTGCTCTTAAACGATTAACATGTTATATTTTGTCTTGTACAAAGGAGTATAATATCCACTGGTTTGAAGCGACGTAAATATCTCTGTCCGTTGTAATGCTCATTAAAGTTTGATTAATGTGTATTTGTATTTCAGTAATTTGATTAATTGTGCGATTAGTTTGTATATATTGCCAGTTCATAAATGGTTTACATATTTTTGTTTTAACTCAATGGAATCAACGAATTTTCATTTAATGCTACCTTTAGACTTTGTATTAAAATGCATTGGTCTTATATGTTATTGTGTCAACTTTTGGTTATAGTTTGTTTTACAACAAGATATTGCATAATATCTATATACAGTGTGTCTCAAAAAAAATGTGCAAGTGAAAACCGCCCTCTTTGGCAATTAGAAAATACTCTCGTGACATGATGTTAACATCATCGTCAGGAGCATAGTCTTAGCTTTCAAATACCGTTAGTTTGGTTCAATTCGCTTGTCTTAATCTTGAGATATGTTGATTTAAATAAGAAAGGGTAAAATTGCAATTGTGCCACTTTTACCAAAATCCCTTGTAAAATTGACGCAATTGTGATTCCACCCTTCTGTTGTTTACATTATATCTCGAGATTAAAACAAGCAAATTGAACAAAACAAATGGCATTTGAAAGCTAAGACTTTGTTCTTGACGTTAATGTAAGCATCATGTCACCAGGGTATTAACTTATTGCCGAAGAGGGCGCTTGTTACTTACAATTTTTTTGAGACATGCTGCAACACGTCTCAAAAAATTGTTCAAGGGAAAAGCGCCCTCTTTGACAGTTAGATTGTTTACGTCAACATTAAGGGCAACATCTTAGCTTTAAGATGCTGTTTGTTTTGTTCAATTTGCTTGTTTTGATCTCGAAATATCTTGTAAAAAACAAAACGGTGGAATCACAATTGTGTCATTTTTACGAGAAGAGGGCCTGATGCTATTATTGGCTGTAGTAAAAGTGGCACATTTGTTATTTTACACTTTCGTGTTAAACTAAACATATCTCAGGATTAAAACAAGCAAACTGAACAGAACAAACGGCATTTGAAAGCTAAGACTATGCCCTTGATGGTGATGTAAGCATGACGTCACATAAATGTTCTTATCATTACGAAAGAGGGCGCTTTTCACTTGCACAATTATTTTTGAGACACACTGTATTAGCCTATATACATAATTTTATTCTTGAATGATTTTCATGATTTGTCGTGTAATTATTTTTGTCACTTATTACTTTTTAAGGCTTGAATAGACACGCATTCGTGTAAAATTTCAATGTTTAAATCAATTTTACGACTAGGTAATGGTAGAGTCACCAACTAACTAGACATTTTGCCTTCATCTTTCTAGTGAAGTCTCATAAATTGCCAATTAAGATTTTTATATGCGCTGGTTTGATGCGCTATAAATTTATGTCATTGTATTTTTTTAATATTAATTTTCATTAATAACTCACTAAAGATGTGACTTGACATGGGATGTTTGATGGAATGTAATATTGCAATATTGCATAATATCTATATATTAGCCTATATACATAATTTTATTCTTGAATGATTTTCATGATTTGTCGTGTAATTATTTTTGTCACTTATTACTTCTTAAGGCTTGAATAGACACGCACTCGTGTAAAATTTCAATGTTTAAATCAATTTTACGACTAGGTATGGTACAGTCACCAACTAACTAGACATTTTGCCTTTATCTTTCTAGTGAAGTCTCATAAATTGCCAATTAAGATTTTTATATGCGCTTGTTTGATGTGCTATAAATGTATGTCATTGTATTTTTTTATATTAATTTTCATTAATTACTATTAAAGATGTGACTTGACATGGGATGTTTGATGGAATGTAATATTGCAATATTTCGTTTAGTAACTAGAAAGTAATAACTAGATGTTTTATGCAGAATTCATTGCACATCAGTCTAAGTCTGTGGGCAGTAAATAAATAATGAGCAATGAGCAAATAATGACAATGAGCTCAATTCAGACATGTATGAGGCCTTGTGACCGTTGACCTCTGACCATTCAACTCCAAAATTGAATTAGTAAATTGGTACCTTATATTAGATAATTCTCCCAAGTTACATCAAAATCCAATCAGCCTTTCTGAATTTATCACTGTAATGAGCCCAAATCAGACATATTTTAGGCCCAGTGACCTTTGACCTTTCAGCTCCAAAATCTAATGTGCCTTTTAAGACATACTTCACCCAAGTTACATCAAAACCCAATAAGCCGTTCTGAAGTTATCGCAGCAATGAGCCCAAATCAGATATATTTTAGGCCCTGTGATCTTTGACCTTTCAGCTCCAAAATCTAATCAGTTCATTGGTGCCTCAGAATACATGCTTCACCCAAGTTACATCAAAATCCGACCTTCTCAAGTTATCGCGGTAACGAGCCCAAATCAGACACATTTTAGGCATAATGACCTTTGACCTTTGACCTTTCAACTCCAAAATCTAATCAGATCATTGGTGCCTTATAATACATACTTCACCCAAGTTACATTAAAATCCGACCAGCCGTTCTCAAGTTATCGCTGTAACGAGCCCAAATTAGATAGGCCCTGTGACCTTTGACCTTTGACATTTCATCTCCAAAATCTAATCAGTTCATTGTTGCCCCATAGTACATACTTGATTTTAGTTTCATCAAATTCCGATCAGCTGTTCTCGCGGTAACGAGAACCGGTAACGGACGGACGGATGGACGGACGGACAACCCCAAAACATAATGCCTCCGACAACTTCTTTGCGGAGGCATAAAAGAGGCACAGTGTTGCGTACAGTCAAAAACACATTGAAATGGCAACTTGTTATTATAAACTCTTCCAAAAACGTTTAAAAAAACCTCAACTTTGAGCGTCGACATCTCTCTTGGCATTGATATGATGATATTTGTATCGTCAAAAAGCCCGTTCAAATTCCTCAAAAATGATACCGCATTTGTCATGATTTGTCATGGAATATGCAATGCATGATAAAGGGCAAAGTCAAAAGAAAAGCTGCAAAATGCTTTGTTATCGTCACCAGTTCAGGTTTGCTTCGTTTCGTTTATTTTATTTTAGCACGAAAACATGTATCAATCAAAGGCTGTTTTACAACATGTCCGTGCCAGGATAAAACAAAGTACAACAATTAGATAAAAAAGTACAACATTTAGAAAACAAATAATTACATGAAGTTCCCACTGATAGAGTACACTAAGCAAAATAAGAAAAATTTATGAAAAATATAAATAGATAAAAACATGATAATAAATTAGAGTGTTCATTTGAAGAGTGGATTGTCTTTTTATGTTGTGATGGTTTTCAATGAAATGTTACGTGTTTTTACACATTCTGTTTTGAATGTTAATTTCGATTTAAATGGATAATTGTGAAATTATCATTCTGTTTCAGTTTCACTACGATTCTTGCAAGTTTGTCGAAGTGCTCTCCAACAAACAACGCACAACACTTCATTAAAAACGTCCACAACATCATTAAACACAATCCATTCTCTACAAACGAATGCTAAACGGGTGACGATAACAATGCAGTTTGCAGCATTTCACTTTTGACTTGACCCCTAATTAAAATGTCTTGCATATTCCATGAATCCATAATCATGGCAAATGAGGTGAAATCGTGGAGGGGAATGGCCCGGGGAATGGCTTTTCAACGATACCAAGAGGGATATTGATGCTCAAAGCCGAGTTGCAGAACTTTGTTGGGAATAGTAAAATAACTCCATGCACTGTACAGCCACTTAATAAGTGGGTTGAAGAAGCCCTTTTTTAAAATTCCTGTACAGTTCTATTCGAAACTACAGGACAATAGTCCTCGCAACAATTTTTTTCCTCAAACTTCAAAGATGGTTGTACAGTGGATTCAGAAATTCTTGGTGGAGGTGGTGGCAAATTGAAATGGTATTTCAACGTTTAAAAAATCCCAAGGAGTGACGACACTTTTTAAATTCAACCTTTTTGCTGTATCCAGCGTTTATACTGTTAGATTGAGCTGGGTAAAATGTCAAATGCAAGAAAGTGTTGTTACTCTGTTGTTAGCCAAGGTCATCAAATAGAATTTTTGGGTTTTGCAACACCCCCAGGGGCTCGGTTATAAATGACCTAGATTCATATCGACAACACGATAAGAATGTTGGTTTTTGCAATTCATTACTGCGGCGACACGGTGTTGCTGGTTTGGGGGTTTACACTGTTTGTAACATTTTACTGCTTCAGTTTTGTTTATTTTTCTCGGTCCTATTTGGGAGGGGTGGTGCTTGTCTCACGCGTACGTATAAATAATTCTTTTGCTTTATTAGGAACAACCTGCTATCAGCCTTACATCACCCTTCGATATAATATACTTTATAGTGGTATATAATATTGTTTATGTTTTTTATTCAATGTATGGCAGGGCCCTTGTGAAAAGCAGTTTTCAACAACTGACAAGGCCAACCCTGGACAAATAAAACAGCAAATAAATGAAATAAATAAATAAATAAAATAATAAACTAAGCGCTGCCGACTAAACTACCACATGCAGACACCCACACTCTCCTGACTTATTTTGTCACACACCACTACTTCGAAAATTTGATAATAACAAGGTTTTAATAGGAGCGTAAGACCAGTCAGAATCCAACCCTTCGAATAGACATTTTAAGTAAAAATGTTTCCAATCATCCCCGTGGCCTATATGTACTGTATTTGAGCGAGGGTGTAAGTTGTTTTGACCGAAAAATATATTAATAGGTCAATGGTTTTGATCGACATTTATCGGCTCATTGTAATGTCGCCAAAGTATTTATATATACGCTCCTACTTCTTGGAGTAAGTTTTGTCTAGAAAATGCCAATTTTCATTCAATGGTCCGATAATTTCACTAGCTAGGTATTAATGTTTTATGGAATCAACTTCTATTGAATCTCATGGGTATACATTAACCGCTAACACACATATTATGTATAATTATTGTGCACATGTTTGTATTTATCATGCAATTATGATCGTGGGTGTATAGAATAGTGTATTAGCTCTAACACACATCTATGTATTTAACGCATTTTTCACGTTTATATACTCGTATCATTGTTTAATTCTAAGTGTCTTTTGTGTCTTATAGGGAAATATAATGGCCCAATACCTTGTATGCGAAATGTAATATAAACGCAATATCACTAGGTTATTATGAGAATGCTACAAGCTGTTTCTTATGAGCATATATCATTCGAAACCCGGAAGAAGGAAGTGAGTAATAAATTTAGAACTGAGTTTTTTTTTTTAAAGAGAATTAAAGTATTAACAACTATACAGTAGTTGAAAATGATTTTTTTAAAGCTACAATATCATTTTATAGGCATTGTATAACAATGTTTCCAGTTTAAAAAAAATCTGAGCTACATGATTCCCCCATGCTACCAGTGTCTCTAATACGGTCTAAAAATGAAACCCTGAAAACATTGCAGTTCAAAACGATCATTACGTGCTTTAAACAAGTGAAAATCTTTGAAGGACCATTCCAGCTTTCCCTCATAGACTGCTGTGTTGCAGAATTTCCTATCGGCTGAGAATAGTTAATGTGTCAATTTGTATCTGCACATATTGTACTAGTGACAGCATAACTGTACAAACTTTTGTGTGGTGTGTATTTGTCCATTCAAACACTGTCAGATATGTCAGATCTGTCAGATAGCAAAGTTCGACAATTTTTTAACGGGTCTTCCACAGAAGGGTGGCCCAGAAAGAATGCTACGAGTATAATCGCTAATTTTTTCATCTATTATCGGCAAAATGTCATTAATTTTGATTTTGTTGGTTAGAACATTCTTTTTCCAATAAAATGATACCAAGATCATTGATTTTGAGTGAGGCGTTTTGATTCTAGGGCCATTTTTCGGAGGCAATGCAATTTCCCAAATTTGCCAATTTTTCAACTGCGGCGGTCATTGGAACGCCGAGATATTCTGGCGTCTCAGCTTGCCATACCGGACAAACCGCAATGACAAAGGGCTGGAATGCCCTCGCTTTCATAAGGAAGACGATGCGAGCTAAAGGTCTCTATTGTCATCGCGGTTTGTCCGGTATGGCAAGCCGAGACGCCAGAATATCTTGGCGTTCCGATGACCGCTGCTGTTGAAAATTGGCAAATTTGGGAAATTGCATTGCCTCCGAAAAATGGCCCTAGAATCAAAACGCCTTACTCAAAATTAATGAACTTGGTTTCATTTTATTGGAAAAAGAATGGTCTAACCAACGAAATAAAAATTAATGACATTTTGCCGATAATGGTGAAGAAATTAGCGATCATACTCGTAGCATTCTTTCTGGGCCACCCTGTATAGCGTCTTTAAGAGACAGACTCGTTAAAAAGGAAGTCAAATGATTGGCAGAAGTGAAAATGTCTCATGAAGCAAATGAGTCGAAACCTTTACCATACAATGCCTAGCTCTTTACACGCTAAATTTATTCAGAGGAAAATGACAATTGTTCTTTTCTTATTTTCCATGAATTTTGACCTTTTTTATTGAAAAAAATAGTAATTTTTCTATAGATGTTATTTAACCTAAACACATTAGCTATTATTTAGTGTATCTTGTACAAAGGTGAAGGAGAACAATAATTATTAAGATTGTTCCATTTAATTGTACTAAGATGCAACATTCGCGCGCAAAAGGCTAAAGTGTAAATCCAGGCTGAAAGGATTTGCTTGTAAATGGTTTATTAAGTTTGTGGAGGAACGGGCATCAATTTACCAGTATCAAATTACAGATTGTGTCAGGGATGTGCAAGTCCATTACTTCCCTTCATTATCAATACCAAACGGTAGTACCCTCCCTACTCAAAAGTATTGCAACATACAATATAACGCATGCATTTTACGTTGAAGGGGTCTTTCTATAATGATGTCCTAAATGAAGTTTGTAATTGGAAAATAACAAATTATTTGAAAAGAAATCAATGAACAATTGTTTTTCTTTCCTTCTCCATGGCGGAGAGATTATCAAATGCAGGCCCACCCACGGCAGAGGGGCTGGAACGTAAAATTTGACCTTTTTTTCGCCTCCCTATAGGGGTGGGGTGTTAATTCACACTAGTATCGTAATTCGGTTTCATATTTCCGGTAAAATTGTTTGGATGGCTTGGAAAGACTTCCAAAAAACAAAAAATGTCATTGTGTCCTTTGACACGGTCTCAAAAAGAAGACACCACGCCGCAAAGACGAAAGCGCCTCCTATCTTCATAAGATAGTGATAAGGAGAATACGCGCCGTATTTCAGAAAAAGACCTCCTCAATTGTAATTTCTTATTCTTTCTCAATTTCAAAGGCGGTTTATTATTGCAAACATCCTAAAATTCGCTGTAATGCGACTTTTTAGTACATTTGATATAAAGATGTGGAGAGAAGGTCATCATCTTTATATTAGTAGCCTCATCCTCCTTATCACTATCTTATGAAGAATAGGAAGGCGCTTTCGTCTTGCGGCGTGGTGTTCTTTCTGAGACCGTGTCAGGGTAACACAATGGCATTTTTTTGTTTGTTGGAAGTCTATTCCAAGCCATCCAAACGCATTTTACGCGGAAATATGAAACCGAATTACGATGCTAGTATAATTAAACACCCCACCCCTAAGGAAGGCGAAAAAATGTCAAATTTTGTGTCTGCCAGCCCGCTCTGCCTATGGTGTGCTGCCTTGATAATCTTCCGCCATGGAGATAAGAAAAACAATTGTTCATTAGATTATCTTTTCAAAGGAAATTGTTATTCACATTATAAACTTTCTTGGGACATCATTATAGAAAGACCCTTCAACTTCAAAATGCATCGTTACAGTGTATGTTGCAATACTTTTGAGTAGGAGGGATATAGTACTTACAAATGGTGTGTTGAAAGTCTGAGATCCATACGATAATGAATTGTTGTTTTATGAGAAAAAACTAAATAACGACATGTTTACCAGAATGTTGTTTTTCTGATTGAGTTTCAATTTTGCTCAAATTTGTGAATCGCGGTACTGTGTGACGTTCAGCAAGACCAGCGGAACGCCACAGTGATTGTTAAAACGGTTATAACTCCGCGCAGCACCATTGTGCTAACGGCTGATCGACTATATTTTGAACGCGGCACGTGCCACGTTTGACTCCGCGGGTTTTTTTGAAATTGCTCCTGAGTAATTTGAAAAAGGATGAAGTTAACGCGTCCAGATTTCCCAAAACTGCAATATTTTACCCCAAGTCTCTATGATTAAAGCTGTTTATTTATAATTAATCTTCACATTGCATATGATTTCAGCTGATTCATCATATAGATGTTTTTTAGACGTGCAAAATCATGACACAATCTTTAACGGTATATGGCCCTGATAAAAAATTGAAACCCATGAAACCAATACAACAATTCTGACTGTCATAGCAATATCTAAGGAGGGGGAAATGTTTGACAAAAAAATGTCAGTCAGCAGGACCCGCGAACAGTAGACTATTAACGGGTGGCCGCAGAAAGAATGCTACGAGATGATCGCTAATTTCTTCATCTATTATCGCCCAAAATGTCATTTATTTTTATTGCGTTGGTTAGAACAGTTCTTTTCCAATAAAAAAAATGGATACCAAGATCATTGATTTTTGAAGTAAGGCCGTTTTTGAATTCTAGGGCGCATTTTTCGGAGGCCAATTGCATTTCCAAATTTGCCAATTTTCAAACAGCGGCAGTCATCGGAATGCCGCGAGATAATTTATGTTAGGCCGTCTCAGCTTGCCCATTACCGGAGAACGCGATGACAATGGCGAGACATAGCTTCCATTCGTCTTCCTTATGAAGCGTCGAGGCATTCCAGCTGCCCTTTTCATCGCGGTTTGTCCGGTATGGCCAAGCTAGAGGCCAACATATCTCAGCGTTCTCGCGAATGACCGCGCTGTTGAAACAATTGGCAAAATTGGGAAATTGGCATTGGCTCGCGAAAAATGGCCTAGAATCAAAACGTTTTACTCAAAATCAATGATCTTGGTATCATTTTATTGGAAAAAGAATGTTCTAACCAACGAAATAAAAATTAATGACATTTTGCCGATAATGATGACGAAATTAGCGATCATACTCGTAGCATTCTTTCTGGGCCACCCTGTATAGATTCTGGTAACAGGGTTCCCAGTTTTTCTGATTCTCAACCCGCCAATTTTTCCCGCCAAAATAAAATTTGTATTTGATGAATTTTACGGGAAGCATACCCTAGATATGGTTAGAAATGACTTTGTACACAATTTATAACACCTTTGGAACCTCTGCCGTGGCCAAAAGAAAATGGGTGCCGCGGTTTACGGGCAGGCAGATATTGCACGTGCATGAAGTACATGCACGCTGCTATCTTTTGACCCTGTGCCACGGCTTGAAGAAGTGTTTGCCGCGGATTGGCATTGATTTCATGCCATGAGACAGAATTTTACTGAAATAATGATTTTCAGGCATGCCATTGTAAACCGCAAAAATATGGCCAAAAATCCGTTTGGCGTGCACTTATTTTTTTTTTGGCCCGTCAAACGAAGTAAAAAAAAAAAATCGCCAAATTTGGTGTTTTTGGTGGGTAAACCGCCAAACCGGCAACCCTATGTGGTAACATTATGTCCTCATTGAGGACTGCTTCCAATCCAGCCATTCCCTTGAGATACTTTGTATTAACGCATACACACTAAGAAATAAAGGTTCAAAATTGAACCCCTAAAGGTTGATGCAAAATCAGCACCCCAAGGGTTCAAAAATTGAACCCCTAGCTAAGGTTAAAAAATTGAACCCTTGGTTAGGATTCATTTTTCTACCTTGAAGGTTCAAATCTGCACCCCATGTGGTGCAATTTCAAAGTATTCAGGGTGGAAAAATGAATCCTAACCAAGGGTTCAATGTTTTAACCTTGGCTAGGGGTTCAATTATTGAGCCTT
>JZLH01S0602289.1:2633-22132 GCA_001188425.1 Eucidaris tribuloides | reverse complement strand
AATTCTGGCTCAAGGATCGTCTTGAATGTGGTTAGCTGATGAACAACAAGCGTTTATTTACCAATATTGAATTAATATGGCGCCCAATACAATTGATTCCACACAAGCTACCGACAAATAAACGGACGGTTATAATGATTTACTGATGGTGATTGGTTTAAAAGTTCTTACATTTGACCATGAAATTTAGATAGACGGAAGTATTTAACAGTGCACTTGAGTCTAGAGTACATTTATGTCCAATCCTGCTATACAATGTATGGGCAACACAAATATTGCTGAAGGGGATTACACGTAGGATCACATCTCCACTTCTTGTACCTTTTTACAAAGTGTTCAGAATGTTGTTACACATGTTAATTTTTCAATAATTTTACTCGCACTGTACTCAAAAATTATATTCATTTCTGGCAAAATTGCGTCAACCACCCGATTTGATATGTCCTCTCACACACACACACACACACACACACACACACACACACACACACACACACACACACACACACACACACACACACACACACACACACACACCATCACCATCACCATCACTTACACACACACACACATACACACACCAAGAAATTCACAATCAACAATTATATATTGATCATTTGATTCCACTTTCAGTATCATAAGTAGTGTTTAATAGTGCCACAGTGCTTTAAAAACAAGAAATTGAACTGTACGGTACTTGTAAAGACTTATAGTTTGCATTAACATTTTGGTTATCATCTATAAAATACACGTAATGACACATTAAATTATTGGAGTACGGATACAAATGCGACTTCAAAATCAGCCCATAGAATAGAGGAACTTCATAAATTCGATTATTTCTTAATGCTGAGTTACACTGTGCCGTCTACCGATTCCGTCTGCCTCCGTCTGAAATATTTACCTCAGACGGTGGCAGCCGGTGGCAAATGGAATACAATAGAATGGAACAGAACGGAAAAGCACCGTCTGTCAACGTCTAGATACATTTTGTAATCCAGGTGAAAAACGAATTGCAAAGTCCAATAAACGTTTAATAGACGTACGCGTTCGTTTTTCAGACGGAATCGTTGGCGCAGTGTGACAGTAGCTTTAAATTGTAAGTTACTATGCAGATGATTTTGTATAAGTGAACGAATAGGTCAAATGTCTCAGACGAAGCGGAGAGGTGTTACAGACGGAGTAGAACTACAGGCTAATGTATGCGTGAATCTAAGACATGACAATTGTAAACGTAACATCCTATAATGCATTAATGTTACTTACTCTTTGCCGTGCTTTTACGACGCAATCAACTTCAGTTACCAAAGTTTCCCAAATATTTCAATTTGAATGATTTAAACGAAGTCATAGTTTTCAGCCAAAATTTATGAATATGTTTTGTCAGATGTAGTGAACAGAAAAAATCCTCAAGGTTTTAACTCCATTTTGCACAGATCTAGAGCAGTATTATAATACATTCAAATTTGATGCATATCTTTTAAACAAAGGATGTTCCTAACAACCTGATAGCTTGACGGAGGCTTGTCCGACATAGCAACAACTAATGTATGCAAATTGGATTTCGGATATTGCAATGTATTTATTATTGACATGTTTATGAAAAAGCTCCTTACTTAGCCCTAGGGAAGAAAAATCCATAAATTTGAATACATTATACTTGTGTATTCATGTGCTTTTACCGAAACGAAAAACAATGAAGGCTTGCAAAATGTTCTTTCACTTCTTGTGCTCAATTGTGCATGTTTTAGAATCTCATTTTAAACACTTTCATATGCGATCTGTGAGATTTAGAACCTTGTTAACGCGTATTTTTGCGTGTTCTTGTATTGCTTTCGCGTAAAAAAAAGAAATCACATTTTTTTTATTGCAAAAACCGCTTGTCCATCGCACACTTCAAGGTTTACGACATGTACACTTATGTTGACTTCTGTTGATACCTATTGGTCTGTACATCACCGAATCACTAAATATCTCGTGAAAATATGCATTATATTTTTTGAAAATATTTTTCTCCAAAAAAAATCCAGATCATCTTGATTCATATTCTGCATCTGTCATCCTCATGTTGTAGAATAGCACCACATTTTCACACAATAGGCCCTACTCAATCCGACAGTCTTTGAATCATAATAATTATTGTTATGTCAGAGAGAAACATTTGCATAAAACATATGGCACTAAATAGAAACGCACATGAATTTGTCTATTGCTCAAGTATTACAAAATGATGATGTTACAT
The DNA here is from genome assembly GCA_001188425.1 of Eucidaris tribuloides. NCBI lineage: Eukaryota > Metazoa > Echinodermata > Echinoidea > Cidaroida > Cidaridae > Eucidaris > Eucidaris tribuloides. The sequence continues at coordinate 19,890 of JZLH01S0602289.1, read as the reverse complement.
GCAGAATATGAATGAAGATGATGAGGGATTTTTGGAGATTTGGGACATAGCAGAGTGTAGAAAAAAGTTCCAAAATATTTAAAAATATGTGATGCATATTTTAACGAAATATTCAGTGATTTTGTTATGGACAGACCAACAGGCGTCAACAGAAGTCATTATGCATTTGAAGATTGTACGACCTTCAAGTAGTTTATACTTCTTGAGATTTTATCCTTTAAAATTAATGCAGCCCTTTTTTGAAACCACCTGGCTAACACATGCTGACCAGCGAATACCTTCTCTGCAATAACACCTCTCTGGATTAGGTGTTTTGCTTTGAGCAAACGATGAACCAGTTCACTGACATATTTTAAACAAAAGGGGTTCCTAGCAACCCGATAGCCTGCCCGACACTTGTTGGACAGAGTAACAAGCAATCATGTTGAATTTCAAGTATTGAAATGTATTCATATACAGGCTTATGGATAGCTGTTACAAGATCTCCAAGAAAAAAACACACGTAAATTTGAATACATTAGTAAACTGTCTATTGCAACTTCTACAAAATGAGCTGTACAGTGCGTCCCAGAAAAAAAACAGCACCCTAAAACGAAACCCTATTGTGCGGAAGAAATGGGGCATATGATTGCATAAACAAATTTAAATCAAACTTTGACTTATGTTCTTTCAAATAATACATTAAGCAAACTTATTCATTAATGCATCTTTGAGTACCATGACTTTAAAAAAATAATGTCAAAAACCATTTGCTACACTTGTTGGCTTTGACACTGTGCACGTCATGAAAAGAAAGATATGGATAAAGTAAAGTATAGCAAATGGTTTTTCAAATTATATACTTTGAATATATTTTTTAATCATATGCCTTATTGCTTTCTCATTATAAGCCTTTGTTTTAGGGTTCTGTTTTTTTTTCTGGGATGCACTGTATTTCATTATTACAAATCTCACAGCGAATACAGCAGGACAAAGTTTGAATACATCATTGCATACGCGTACACGGGGGGGGGGGAGTGTTTGTAGTGTTTTAGATGTTTTAGAAACAATTTAGACCTAGGATTTGGCCGCGGATGAACATCCCCTTTGTAAAATCCTGCGTATGCCTATGCATCATTGCATAGGATGTGATGTATTGTGTGCAATTCATTCAGACAGGTCAATATTTACAATGCATATGCATAATGTTAAATTAGAAAAGTTTACAATTGTATTTGAATTTTGCGTAGTGGTTTTAAACTGTAAATCTGTCATAACCAAGCCATTGTCGTAAAAACATATTTAGCACTCGAACCTTGTGTTTGGTCTTCACCCGATTCTAATAAAATCCATAAATTTAAGAATTATATCCTCAGTAAATACATGACCAAGAGCATTTCATGTAATACTTGTAGCTGCAAATATTCTAGAGCCTGCAAATTACATGTAAGTGCAATATAAAAGTCGTTTCTTGATAGTTGTAATTCATGTTTACATCGTAAAAAAAAACAATTTGAGGAAACAGGGATGATATTTGGTTAAGCAAATTAGATCATGATTTCAAAAGTTCAAAAATTAATGTGCAAATCTGGAGAAAACGTCTTATTCATCACACATGAATGGTATCCATATTAAGCATCCAGTTCTTCTACACATGTAAAATTCAATGTTGTTCAGGTTACTTATAGAATTCGTACATCATAGGAATGACTTCACTAGTTACCACATGAAGTTCAAGGGAAGTGAAATCACAACTTCGTATATGTGCCAATTATGATCCCAAGGATGAATCTCATTTTGTCACGTTCAGTTGAGACGATTGATGCAAACGACTTATGACAACTGCTTATTGAAGGTGGGATTCAAAGTGAAATGTCACTGAATCAAGCTGATTAAAGATGATTGATGCAACTGAGTGTATCGTACATCAGGTAATATTCAAATTTGCGTATAGTACAACGTCAGGATGCAACATGACAAGTGGCCTGTCCCAGTATAGGACATGTTGAAGGGAAACGTTTTCTTTCAAGCCGTTACTGTAAATAATCTGGAAAAGATAAATATAAAATATGGATTTATACTCAAATGCCCTACCAGAGACACACAAGCAAAAGTATTTGCTATTAATCCGGGGGAAATTGTTGGTAAATCTGTTATATGTAATTGAATTTTACTGTTCTTATTTATTTCATTTAAGTTGTTCGTTATAGGTCGAACGGCTAAGGAACGAGATTTTGAAGTACACTTATGATAATTATGTATTACATCACTTTTATGTGCTTGATCTTGACCCCAAATGAAGTCAGCATGCAAGTAACATGACATTCACGTATAAATTTTAGACTCTCAGAAACGCTTTAAGTCAGTTTTAATAATTGCCAAACTCAGTTCATACATCGTCTGGTGAATATTGACAAAACAAATAATTAAAACCTAGTAGAAACCATGTGAAATTTGAGTAAATTTGACCAGGCTCTTTCATGCGGAGGCATATAAACTGCACTAGGTTCATGAAGTACTCCTTCTGAAATGCTTAATCAGACTGATATTTCTCAAACGAGCCAATGATAAAGGGTATCTTAATTTCAAATTTTGAATAACGTATTTGTATACCCTTCTTTAGCTGGATGAAATCTGAGCAAGATATGGTGTGCAAAAAAAAATAAATCTGAAAAATCACTATACTAAACAGTAGAAGAACATATTCAATTCCTCCCCCCAAAGAAAAAACACACAAACTTTATTATGCAATGAAACAGTAAGTAGAAGTATAATAATGAGAATACACAAAACCATTAAACAATTGATAACATATTGATTAAGCATTTGGAAAACTAACGAGTTTCAAATATACCTTACAACATTAGCACTAGCAAAATTGTCTCTATACCTTATTCAAGTGAGGTCTTTTATTTGACGAATTTAGTTTTTAATTTTTAATTTTTCTTCCGTGATGGAAAATTATTTCAGTGATATAGAATATAAATGGAATGTACTGTAACTTCAAGTTTATGTTTGCAATTTACCAACACACTCCCCAAAACAAAGTAAAAGAATTCTACTTACCATGTTCTTTTCAGTAGTGTGACATATGTTGCATCAGTACAATCCCCAAGCTTCGACGACGCCTTGTTGGTGTTGGTTTAGCCTGGTAGTGGGACGATCCTGGATACTGCTCGTCGTGCTTTGTGATGATCTCTTCATGGCACCTTCGTAATAACATTTGACTTGAAAAGTATTTAATACTTATTGGAATTCTGGTTATTATATAATCTAATAAAATTTTCTTTAGAATACATAATTTAAATTGCAAATTATGTACAATTTATACAAACATCTTTGAGAGAGTAGATCTTGGAAGGTTATGAGTACATGTGAATTTCAATTATCGTGCACAGAATCACACCGATATAGCATTACAGTTAGAGTTACCTAAAATGACACTTTAGTTCCGAATGTATTGACACAAGAAGTACAGGGTTTTTTTTATTACAAGAAAATCGTTCACTTGAAATCGCCAATCATTTCTCTCATTAAACTGAACAGCTTAGCAATACAAATAACATGAAAAGATATTTTCGAAGAATTGAACTGACCATAAATGTACATGAAAACAATACAAGTGTCAAACTACTATTACAAAAGCATCATTTTAAATAAAAACTTCAGTGCATACAAGCAATTATTTTACCCTCTGGGTACCGGAGATAGCATTTGATGCGCAGCAACAACTTTCATTTATCATTTTTTTTCCAAACTTTGGTATAAATTTAGGCATATAGATTTGAAGTTGATGAATAATACATCAATATAAAATCAGAATGTCTTCACAAAATCTGAACCCAAAGGTATATATTACGACCATCAAGAAACGACTTTTTTACGAAAATTTAAAAAGTTTAAAATATTTGAAGTGTTTAAAAAAGATTCAATATCAAAGTTCGCTGATAATTCACTGGTAACTTGAACTTTTTCCAACCCCTTCCCTCTTACCACAAGACTACAAAACAAAGCCAGTTGAACGTGGTTCATACACACACACACACACACACACACACACACACACACACACGCACCACACGCACGCACGCACACACACACACACACACACTGAATATATATATATATTATGTAGATAGATAGATAGATAGATGCTTCATTCATCCGTAAAAATACTTATATAAGGATAAATAAAGCATACACAAGTTAAAGAATTAAATTCAACATTCTTTATTTAATAATATATCCGATTTTTCGGAGCCCTCAAAATTGGGATGTGTTAACAAATTGTAGGACTAATTGCTTTTTCAATATTTTGGTTATTCATTTGTATCAATTCGTTCCAAGAAAAGTTATGCAACTATGACAGAGATGATAACTGCCAAGCCAGCTTAAATTCAGATCTGTTTTTTTTTTTCTATAGAGAAGATAACAACATGGTTGCTCCCTTCTAATCCCAACCTGTCATCACCATCTGTGATCGAACAGGGTCCAGTAAGAACATAAATTATCTGTACAAAATATCACAATATAACTTGATTGTATACTAATTCTAGATATAAAGGATATGTTTGAATATTACCTTATGTTTCCTTTAGAGGTTCTATCGGGCAAGTGTGCCATTTAATGAACTTTACAGTGTATAAAAAATAGAAATGAAATAAGTGAGTTATCTAAAGTTCTCACATCAGAATGATTTGAACAATGTTTTTTTTTATTTTTTGGTCAAATACCCATAAAAACACAACTGATATTAACAACGTGATCATTTTATTTTGTTCATTATAAATCTATATTTTTCTGCATTGGTATACATGTATTCGTAGTTTCATTTTTATTCCGTTTAATCAGCCATTGAAAAATTAATGCATCAATATTGAATGCAATAGCTTCATGGAGTTGAAATACACTGGTAGGATTTCTACCTGCAGTAAATGTAGACCTTTGCTAAACACAATCATGATAAATTAAAATATCGCCTTCTGTAGTGACATCAAGTACATGCTGCTTGTAGCCTTGATCTGATGTTAATTTTCGAACGTAAGAAGATCCTTTAAATAAGTTTACATTGAAGTCATACATTACAATTGATCTTGTACTCACATCATTGAAGTTTTCCAGTAATATCTTCACGTTTTCGCAGAAGACTTTCACATCATAAGAAGGGGGTCGATATACCACTGGAACAGCAACAGATATCGGATATGTTACTATGGATGCAATAAACTGTAAATCTTTAACGTTAGAATTAAGTATGTTTGAAAATTTATTGTTAGAGTAAACTGCAACACTACCATGCATGTGATTGATTGTTCGAAGTGGAAGTCAGTATATCTGTATGAGAATATGACTCCTGTCTTGCCGATGATAGAATTTAAAAGTGTCAAAAGGCATATCAAAAATATCATCACCATTCAACCATGTTTCAGTTAAGCAGATACAATCTGAATTCATAAACAAACTATTACATTGGAGATCAGCATAATGTTGTTTTAATCATTGGATGTTATGTAACATCATGAACAGACGAATATTTAAATTTTTAACAATTTCATCAGAATCCAAATATGAATTCATATTATTTAAACATTCTTCAATAATTGGATTACAGTAGATAAGTTTTGGATCAAAATCTTCAATAACAAGCCGAGATAATGAGCTGACACCGCTTAGAGCTACATATGACTCCCATGTATCTTCAGGACTTAGCGACAGTACAGCAATCAGCTTACAGTCTACGTTCATCCTCTTCGACGGTTCTGCATGTTCCTAAACTCGGACAACTACGGGGATCCGCTCCTTCCTGCGTATGGCTCTATCACTTTGGAATAAAGTTCCGGATAATATTCGTAACATCCACAGCCTATATACTTTTCAAAGACACGTTAAGGCTTATTTATTTGCTTAATCATACTAGTAGTCTTTTTTTTTACATAATATATGGTTTCTTCTTAGTCATTGTTATTTTATTGATTATTATAGTACTTTTCTATTCAATATGTGATATACATAATGAGTTTTGTTTTTCTCTTTTGTTTAGTTAGATTTGTTAAAAATACTGTTTAATGTAATCTGGAGAGAGCAACAAGCGCTCTGAGTAGTTTGTAACTAGATATAGTGCTTTACAAGAAATTACTTATTATTATTATTATTATTATTTTTATCATCATCATTATTATATGCTTGTTCAGAAACAAAAATGTGTTTCACTGAAACGATAGCTTTTTAGTGGCATTCTTTGTACTTTGTGAACTGTACATGCATAAGTAAGTTTCAGTGGAAACTGCCTTCACCTTTATTTTTCGTCCATGGTTTCCTGTTGCATTTCAATGACCGAGTACAAATGCCATCATTGTCAAACTTTACCTTGATATATAATGGTTTCGAAATTTAATTGACATTTACTATCTCAACACGTTTCCAACAATTATGATCATTTGTTAAGACTTTGCTGATATCAACATTCTCAATTAACATCACCCTTGTATTGACTGCTATTCATAAATAACTTGGCAAAGAGTTTTGCCTATATTTCCGTAGATTATCACAAATTTCTTTGATTTACTGTTGATTTCAGTATCTTCTGCTTCAATACATATTATATCTTTACATTTTTGTGCAATATTTCGTTCTGTGCAGTAAGTTATTCTTTGCATGAGCAGATGTGAAGAGCATCTTCACATTGGTCACCAGTTTCACATGATTTGAGAACTGCTGAATTCTCATCAGACAAAATCTGATTTTTTTACTAGCATTTTATGTAACAGAATGAAAAAGTCTCTATCCCCTGTTTGTCTCATTATTTGAGCAAGATTTACTTGCTTAAAATTATCCATCCATATTGAATGTTGTGTATTTCTATACAATGCCATACCTTGGTAGGGACAACTAAGAAAAATCACCTCCTACGAACATTGAAACATTACCCAAGGAACAAGCATTATGTGAGTGTTTAATCTGTTGCAATCGGCACTGGATATACCTGAACAACTTTTGATATAGAAGAGATATTTTATCTATGATTACAATTTGCAACCGATTATGTTCACCAAGAGGTAGATATGGAAGTCACACATTAATATGAATCGACAAAGAACTATGGATTCTATAACCTTAATACCCCCTGCAATGCCAGGTGGAGCATTTTTTTAAATTGACATATCGTGCATGATTTCACTGAGAATTCGTGTTTCTTCGTTGTAAATACATTTTACTAAATGACGTTTTCCACTCAAGTGATAAAAACGTGAAACAGTGGGATACAACGTCATCTAGTGAGAACTACAATTACCAAAATTACGTATCTGTACATAGTATCACATTATTAAATGATTGTACAATAGTCTTAGATTTCTAGGATACCTTTGACATTTACGTGATGTTTTCTTTGCGGGATTTTATGGGGCAGGCGTACCTACTAATGAATTTTACAGTAGTGATATAGTGTGGTAATATTAGAGCTGAAATAAATGAGTTACCCAAAATTCTCAGATCAGAATGATTTTAATAATTATTTTTCATTATTTGTCAAATAACCAAACACATCCGACATTAACAAGGAAATTCCTATCATACATGACAGATTTTCTCTGTGGTATGTTTGCTCAATTATAATATTAGGTATATTACTAGACCTGCTGCCATTTTGTCTTCTTCATAATGATTTACTACAAGTTTCACCTGTCTGTGATTGTTATGATTTTGTTTATCATATATTTATACTTTTTTGTTTTGGGATGCTTGTAGTAGTTTCATTTCAGCTCGCTTAATCGGCCCTTGGCGTTTACAAAATAATACATTAATATTTAATGCTAATGGCTTCATGGTAGCTGTAATAAACTGGAAGGACCTGTACTTGCAATGAATTAAGACCTTTGCTATACACATGATCAATTAATGTATCACCTTCTGTAGTAGCATCAAGAACATGCTGCTTATAACCATGATCCGACATTAATTTCTTAACGTGAGAAGTACCTTTAAATAAATTTTCATTGAAGTCACCTATTACAATGGATCTTGTACTCACTTTATTCAAGTTTTCCAGCAATATCTTCATGTTTTCGCAGAAGACTTTCACATCATAAGAAGGGGGTCGATATACCACTGAAACAGCAACAGACATCGGATATGTCACTATGAATGCAATATACTCTAAATCTTTCACGTCAAAACTTAGTCTGCTTGAAGATTTATTCTTAGTGTAAACTGCAACACCACCATGTGATTGATTTTTTAATGTGGAAGTCAGCTTATTTGTATGTGAATATGACTCATGCCTTGCTTGATGATAGAGTCTATAAGTATCAAGAGGTATATCAAAAATATCATCACCATTCAACCATGTTTCAGTTAAGCAAATAAAATCTGAATTCATAAACAAACTATTACATCGGAGATCAGCATAATGTTGTTTTAATCCTTGAATGTTATGTAACATTATTGAAAGAAAAATATTTGAATTTTCAACAATTTCATCAGAATCTAAATATGAATTCATATCATTCAGACATTCTTTAATAATTGGATTGCAGTAAATAAGTTTTGGATCAAAATCTTCAATAACAAGCCCAGATAATGAGGTAACACGACTTAGAGCTACATATGCTTGTCCAGAAACAAAAATGCGTTTCAGTGAAACAACAGCTTCTTTCAGTGTCATTCCTTGTACTTTGTGAGCTGTACATGCATAAGCAAGTTTCAGAGGAAACTGCCTGCGACTATATTTTTTGCCCATGGTTTCCTGTTGCATTTCAATGACGTGAGTACCAATGCCATCATTGTCAAACTTTACTTTGATACATAATGGTTTCGAAGTTTTATTTGCCTTTACTATTTCAACAACGTTTCCAATACAACCGTTTGCTAAACCTTTGTTAATATCAACATTCTTAATTAACATCACCCTTGCATTGACTGCTATCCATAAATAACTTGGCAAAGAGCTTTGTCTTGATTTCCGTGGTTTATCACAAATTTTGTTCTTTAATTTACTGTTGATTTCAGTATCTTCTGCTTCAATACAAATTATATCTTTACATTTTTTGTGTAATATCTTCTTATTCCATGCATTAACTTGTTCGTTGCAGGAGTAGATGTGGAGAGCATCTTCACATTGTACACCGGTTTGACGTGATTTGAGAACTGCTATATCTTCATCAGACAAAGTCTGATCTTTTTCTCTTACTCGCAATTTATTTAACAGAATGGCAAATTCTCTATCTTCTTTTTGTCGCATTATTTGATCAAGATTTACCTGCTTAAAGTTATCCATCCATAATGAATTTTGTATTGTATCTCTGTACAATGCTGTACCATTGACAGGGGGCAACTGATAAAAATCACCAACTGCTAATATTGAAACATTACCAAAGGGACAATCATTACGTGACTGTTTAATCTGTCGCAATCGGCCATGAATATACCAGAACAACTTTTGATCTACCATGGATATCTCATCTATGATTAAAATTTGCAACTGATTAAGTTTAGCACGGAGTAAACTTATTTTCTCTTCAGCAAGAGGCTGATATGGAAGTGACATATTAATGGGGATCGACAAGGAACTATAGATTGTATTACCATTGATATTATACGCTGCAATGCCAGTTGGTGCAATTTTTAAAATTGATATGTCGTCAGGATTGCGCATCATTTTACTCAGAATTCGTGTTCCTTCGTTGTAGATACATTTTACTAAATGACTTTTTCCAGTACCAGCACCTCCAGTGATAAAAACGTGAAACGGTTCAGGTTGTTTTCCATTGGCTTTATCCAAGCACCACTTCCTAGTTTTATAGAAAACTTGTTGCTGTTTGTCATTTAATGATCTGATAAAAGTGTTACTTTCCTGCTTCGAAATGTTACTTGATCTTAGTTCTACATTGATTCCCTCGTTTTTCTCAGATTTAAAATCTGGAATATTTAATTCAACCTCTTCATCCTCCATTTCTACATTAGGTTTTGGATTTTCAAGGCGTTCTACTTCACTTTCGGGGCATAAAAGACCCCATGCATCTTCTTGTACGCCAAACTTGTCAATAAACTCCTGTGCTTGTTCAATTGCATCAGCACTTTTTTCATATTGTTGTAAATTTATTTGTACAATAGATTTCACCATTTGTACACTGTTCTCGGATATTTTAACAAAACCTTTTTCATAAAATTCTTGATGTGTGTGAAATTGTGGTGGTTTTAACTGTTCATCTAAACGATATGGTAAAAACAACTGTAATATACTGAGGTAATATTTCTCGGATGACACATTTGGTGAAAATCGAGGATATCTGACGATAGCATCACCGGATCTTGTGCGTTTTTGAATGTATCCTAAATTATTCTTTAGTTTGAATTTATTTTGATTTTGTTTATTCGCTTTATTTTCGGATGAACTAAGCATTCTATAACGGGAGCAAAATGTTGCTAGACACATGTTATCAAATTCAGGATGGTCAGGTCGAGCTTTGTACTTATCAAGCTTATTCGGCATCCAAGCATTTTGATCATCTTGTTTATTCTGAATGACACTTAATGGTAAACTCATTCTAACAGGATTGGGTCCAACAGGAATAAATTCAACCTTTCTTGAACACTCTTTTAATCTCAAACTACAAACACGAAATACGCTTTCTTGAGCTGAAACCTCACGATTTTGCATATATACATTTCCAAGTTGTTTGAGACCTTCTCTGGCATCTTTATTTCCTTCTTTCATTTCAGACTCTGCATGACTCAAAAGTAATCCCATTTCCCGCTCGGACTTTGACATGTATGATACAATATACGCAATACAAGCATACACGTTTGATACAAACTGCAAATCCATATTAGCATTCCAGGTTCTAAGCAAAAAAGGGTTATACTGGTTTACCCAAACATCTTTTGGATTTCTCTTCAATACTATGCTTTCTTGAAAAGCCACGCGATTATTGGCATGTTCAAACTCATTCTGTGTTATGTTTAGATAATCAAATAGCTCTCCTGTACCATTGTACACTTTTTCACCAGCCAAAGCATCTTTTACCTTTGTAAGGATTTCTTTTGCTCTTTCCGTCTCATTATCATTTTCATAACCATCAACCGGTTTGATAAAGAACGTCTTTTGAGATGGTGGTCTTGGAAAATTAAATCTACATGTAGTTCCTTTTTTCTTACACGACTTTGAGTGTTTTTTACTGTGGATTTGAACACTAGTAACAATTTCATGAAGTTCTTCATCTTCGTCTTCATCTGGTATATTGCATGAAATATATTTATCAATAAAGTTTAGTACTTCTTCATCTGGATCAACGCCTAATTCAGGTGCATCTTCAACCCAAAACAAACAATGTGTGTGGGGGGATCCCCGTTGCTGAAATTCAATTCTATAGAAGTAATCTCTTACTTTACCGATTGGTTGTGCTTTAGATAAAATCACTTTATTCAAAAACGTGTGGAAGCGAATATCAAACATTCTTGCAATCGTAACTGGATTAGATTTCAAGAGGTTGCATTTTTCTGCCCAGTCCAAATCAGTTAATTTCCTTTTATCTCCGGTTTGACTTAATAACGTATTCATGATTTCAGGCCATCTCATATCAGCAGAAGAAAATGAAGCAAACCATGTTGGTTTACCAAGTTGTCTCACCATAGCTAATAGATCTTTTTGTGTTGACTGCCAGTAAGGTGGTGTTCCACGTATATTCTTTAAGAATTTATAACCTTTGTCTGATTTTAATATTTCTTGGATTTTGCTAGCATTTCTTAAATCTGATACAGTTATTGAATTGGACTCATCATTTTTATCTGAACCTTTTCTCAAGGCAATAGATACACTCGACATCATCTGCTGAATTTCATAAATGCATTGAGCATAAAAGATGAATTCTGTACTTCGGGCAAATCTGTTATCTACATGCATTAATCTGTTATGTAAATATCGTCCAAGAGTTAGTTTCACAGATCTGGCATCCTGATATGTTGGCTGACCAGTTGGAAACAGTACAGGAAAACATTTTGCTTCATTACTGCCATCCCTTAAAAGTGCAACAGGACTATTGCCTTCACAAGGTGCACAACAAATGATATCATCAAAGTATTGATCTAGAATCTCTTGTCTTAAATCAACTGGTTGCAAACACGTATCTAATTGAATGCCACCTAAACGTTCATCTGGGTCTTCATCTGCATCACTTTCCACTAAAGACTGATTATCTAGATCAGGATTATCTTCACTGGTTTGTTCTGAGAGATAATTGTTCCATTCTTTATTAATAGTTATATCAAAATATACTTGTTATTCTTCTGTAAATACTGTAGAGCTCTTAAAACTTTCGTTTTGTTAACAAATTTATATTCATAATGACCTTTGTATGATAATTTTCTCTTTAACTTTACACGAATCATTTGATCACGACTTTCTGGTCGAGGCAAATTTTCGACTGTTTCAATAGTCTTTGAAGGCACACAGACAACTGGACCATGTACGCCATGCTGTCCGCCTTTGGGCAAGTTCATTAATTTCATAAAAGGAATGTTCATTGCGATCAAATGCTGTTCTAAATTATTTAAATCCTGCAGTTCATCTGGAATATCATGTAATTTTAAATTGTTAATTGCTGCTTCTCCAGGTAGTTCGTTACACAGCAGTTTTCTATGGCACGTAAAACAGATCCACAGACAGCTCCTCGCTGATTTAGCAACTTGACATTCTTCATCACATTTTGCACTGCAAGTGTGGAGGTAGTTCTCATTTATGCATGTTTTATTTCTATATTTTGTTTTCCTGCATTTTAAAACTTGATTTTGAAATAACACTTTCAAACACACACAACAAACAAATTCAGGACCATGAGCAACAGTTTCTCTGAAGTTTTTTAAAACATATTCAGAGTTTCTCATTTTCGTTTGTTTCCTTTTCCTATATCTCAAGTTTTGTTCTGCTATTTTTTGTCTAAATTCTGGACTACGTTTGTATTTCACATTCAATAAATATTTCATCTTTTCTCTGAAGTCGGAGTTACTTTGATATTTTTTTCTCAATTTTTTCTTCAAACTCTGTCTAAACTGGGAATTATTCCAGTATTTTTGTTTAATCCTTTGTCTCATCTTTTTCTTAAAATTCTGTCTGAAATGCGAGTTACGCCAATATTTTTCTGTCCAAGCTTCTCTCATCTTGTTCTTATACTTCTGTCTAAACTTCAAGTTACACCAGTACTTTTCTTTTTTAGCTTCTCTCATCTTTTTCTTACAGTTCTCTCTAGAAATCGAGTTACACCAATATTTTTCTTTCTTAGCTTCTCTCATCTTTTTCTTATAATTCTGTCTAAAAATCGAGTTACACCAATATTTTTCCGTTCTGGCTTCTCTCATACTTTTCTTAAAATTCTGTCTAAAGTTTTCATTCAATCGATATTTCTCAAGGAAAACATTCTTTATCCCTTTTTTGTATTCATAATCCATTTCATATTTTTTCCTCTTCACGTTAAGCAATTTACGTTTGAAGTCAAGATCAGTTTTATACTTTTGTTTTTCTTTTCTCTAACTTGTTTCTGTTTGTGTAGTTTATATGTAACATCACAATACATATTTTTCTGCGTGTCTTTTGCTTGAATTTGTTTTGCCAGTCTGTACGTAAAATCAGTTGTATATTTCTTTTTCATTGCATATGCTTTTTTGATATTACGCAAATTTTTAGAACCATCATTTATATCTTGCTTGGTTTCATTTTTCACATTCTCACACTTTTCTTTTGCACGTTTGATTCTCATTCGTTCTTTACTCTGTCGCCTTATAGCATCAGCACTTTTTTTCTTTCTACTCTTTTGTTTCTGCAGAGTCTTTCCTTTATGTGTACTGTCAAGATCTTCTACGCATCTGCTATATTTGAGTTTTGGTTCCGTATATTCTTCCAAAGTTTTATTAGAATGACTGGCTATCTCATCTTCTCCCACACTCATCAGTTTTCGTTTCTTTGTGCGTTTAATATCAATATTTGGAGTACAGTGGGTTTGCATAGAGATGTTTGATGTACTTGACAAACTCGTTTCTGGTATATTATCCCGATCGATTTGTTGTGTATGCTCAAACAAATGTAAATTGTTACTATTGACAGATTCAACCACATTGAAATGAACGTTTTGCGTATATACAATATAAATCCCGCTTTCAGATGTGATAATATTAATTCCACCGGGTTCCTTTGCGGAAAATAACTGCCAGCACGGCACTTGATCGTTATATGAGTAGATATCAACATCTAGCAAGTTTGCTATAGCACTAATTTCAGTGTCCGTAGCCCATATACTATTGTCCATTATTCTTTGTTTGAAAATGTAATCTCGTACTGTTAGAAATTCTGGTCTCAATGTATTATGAAACAATTCATTGGTTTCCAATAAATGTCTGACAGTTGCTCTCCTCAAAATAGCATGATTAGCTTGAGTTCCAGATATTGCGTATGAAATGGCACGGAAAAAACAGTTGCCATCAGCAATAATGTTTTTAATACGTGAAGGAGTTCCTATGTATGTACTTGTGTTTAATGCAAGGTAACCATTTCCACCAGTATAATGTATGCCTAGTTTAGTACAAATTATTTTTTTCTCTTCTTCCTGGAGCGGTAAAAACTTGAAATATTTGTCTGGTCTTTCACCGTGTGTAATATTTACAAATTCAATATCTTCATCACTTTCATTCATAGTGGTGTTTTTGCTTTGCATATGTACCTTATTTTCACGTACTGTGTTTTGTTGATACTCTAAGAAATTACTTTGAAAAATGTCTTTGCATGAATCATCATCAGTATTCCTTTTTTCTGGAACATACTCCGTGTTTACAGAATCATACAACTTTGATATTGTACAATTTTTCAGTCTATGAAGTATGATTTTAAATTCTTTTAGCTGTATAGATTGCTTGTCATAAGTGTATGTATTTCTCGTCTCTTGATATCTTTCATTGGTTTGCATTTGATCTTGCACTTGTTTATTCTGATAACTTTCAGAAGAGTGTTTCGTATTAACAATTTCAGGAATGCATTTAGCATGTTTAGGGGTCATTTCATATTCTCCTACATTCTTAATATAAGTGAGATCTTCACTTATATTTGATTCACTTGATATTTTATCCATAGTCATATGATTTGATGACGCATTTTGATACGATTCCTTTTCATCACTTGTATCTGAATCTGAGTCTATGCGATATCTGGCACACACTTTACGTTTAAAGCGCGTATCCACATCACTGTCTGTGTCTTGATCATATTCATGATCAATGTCCTTATTTAAACATGTTGCTGGTTCTTTTTCTCTAGAAGTTTCAATATCTCTACTGATATGTTCACCAGAACTACTTGACATGGTCACAGGTTGATCTCTACCGTGTATAGTTTTAGATTGGGGTATTTTATTACTTTGATTGTACACATTCACATTAACGTTCTTACCGAAATTGGACTGCACATTAACACCAGTTAGTTCAAACTGCGTAGTCTTCATATCGCAACCCATTGATAGTGCCAAGTTTACACAATGTCTGTAGACACCTTGCCACGATGAAGTATGTAGTAAAATGCTGTTTCCAAGACAACTCACACAGCCTTGTTGATTCCTAGCATGTGGGTCAAAGATAAAGTATCCTGTCAGATGTTTAATTATGGCAAATGTACTGCCATTAAAGTTCATAAAACATGCATAATGTTGGCACAATTCTTGTTCAAGGGCTTGCTCTAATGAAATCGCACCATATTCGTCCATATCGTCTGGATCTCCATCTATAATACCAAAGACCGAATCATTATAATGAATTGTAAAGCTGTCATCTAAAACATCCAGTTCTTTGGGCAATTCAGAAATCATTAAAAGCTCCTTATGCATTGTGGAATCTTTCTGAATATAACAATATAATTCATTACCAAGAGTCAAAATTGTATCAAGATCTTGAGCTTTAAAGTCATTTGCATTCCTCTTTGTTGAATAGAGTATACCTACAAGACTATTTGCAACACACTGTTTTCCTCTTGAACTATGAAATCTGTGATGACCTTGATTAAAATTACCTTGTGCAATAGGAGTAATCCGAGAAGCAGTAGTGCTGTCATGGACAATTTGGTCTACATTTAAAGACTTGGATTGTGGGTCTTTTTCACTTAAATGACAACTGTACAAATTAGTCTCATTTTCAAAAGTTTCATCACGAAGATTTGACTTCATTTCATCAGTGTCAAAACATGGAATAGGCAACATATTGTGTGAATGTCCTGTATTGTGCTCTTCATCTTTGCCATTGATAGACACTTCTCTTTCCCGAATTTGATTAATTTCATTAAATTCGGATTTTCCCTCAACATTCTGTTCAATATGTACACTACCCGTAGTTTCACATGCAAATTCAACTCGGTTGATTTTCATATCATTGCTTTGAATTTTTTCCTCACATTTTCTGTCGGGTTTGTCTTCATCTATGAGGTCACATTTCTTTGTAGAATACTCATCAGAGTTCAGTTTGTTACGTTCATTTTCTTCGAGATTTTCATTGCCTTTAGATTCATTTTGTTCGTGTTCATTTACCTTCGATTTTACCTCGTCCAATTTTGACTTGGTTCCATTAGACTTTTTCTTACTTTTGACAAAACGTCCCTTCTTCCTTGCCTGGTGTTGTCGCCAGTCATTTCCTCCAGCATATATTCCGAAGTTCGTCCGTTTATCTGGTTTGATCTTTGCATTCCTCCTCACCTCCTGTAAAGAATGTGGGTATGCGTCAGTATGAATATTATACTGCTCTTTTGTTCGAGGCGTTACATTATGTATCATATGAGAGTGTATTTGCATCATTTCAATTTCCTTGTAAGTTTCATTATACAACTTCATTGAACGCGGTGACTGCACGCAATATGCATATACGTGTAACAACGTTTCTGTGTAAGCTTGTACATTATTTTCCACTGATGCTGTCGGATACTTCTTATTCACATTCTCTTCATTAAATTTCATATTTTTCCTTTGATTGTGTTTCATTTTAGCTTGTTTGTCTTTGTCTTTACTATTTCTGTTCTTACGCCTTTCATAAAAGTGTTTCATGGCCTTTCCGATGTAGGTTACACCAGGTTCTAGAACAACACCATTCACTGATCTCTTTGCCGAGTGCTTAATTTCATTCGTGTTAGTTTCTCTTTTTATCGTTGAAAGGAATCTTTGCTCTTCTTTTCTCTCCAAGATTTGTTTTCTTCTCGATTTCACAGTAACCCATTCGTTACAATCTAGTTGTTCACTTTCCAAGTTCCCAACATGTGTTTGCG
>JZLH01S0602287.1:5882-17184 GCA_001188425.1 Eucidaris tribuloides | reverse complement strand
AGACTCTGCTCTTTCAGATGAGGTATAGCTCGTATAACCTTTTTAACCCTTTGGATGCTATAATGTAAAATATAGCTGAAAATGTCGGGGTCCCCCCCCCTACATTTTTCATTAATTAATTTAAAAAAAAACAAAAGACAAAAAGAAGGTTATATGAGTTATACCTCAATTGAAGCCTGCTCTTTCAGATGAGGTATAACACATGCAATCTTAAAGCCTTTTTAACCCTTTGGATGTTATAATATAAAATATAGTCGAAAATCTCGGGGTCCCCCCGAGATTTTTCATTAACTAATTAAAAAAAACTAAAGACATTCAGAATCTATTATTGCAGGGTTATGACTTTGGGGCATAAAGCTTTCAAATAACAAAAAATCCCCAAAACTAAACTTGGGCTTTAAGCTTAAACATTAACTGTATTTTCCTCTATACATTTTTGATGAGAGATCTATGTTAATAAGGGGCCCTAAGTACGCTTAGAATTCACGGGCAAATGTATTTAAAGATTGTGTCATTGATTTGCACGTCAAAAACATCTATATGAATGAAATCAGCTGAAATCATATCCAATGTGAAGATTAATATAAATAAACACCTCTCATAGAGATTTGGGGTAAAATGTTGAGTTTTGGTGAAAATCTGGACGGTTAAACTTCATCCTTTTTCAAATTACTCGGAAGCAATTCAAAAAAAATCCGCGACGTCAAACGTGCACGTGCCGTTCCAAAATTGTCCGATCAGCCGTTAACCAATGGTCGCGCGGGGGTAGCCGTTTAACCAATCACTGTGCGGCCCGCTGGTCTTGCGACGGTACACAGTAACCGCGATTCGCAGTTTGAGCAAAATTGAAACTCACGGAAAGAACAACATTCTGGTAACATGTCGTTATTAGTTTTTCTCATAAAATAACAAATTCATGACGTATGGATCTCAGACTTTCACCACACCATTTGTAAGTACTAAACTACCGTTTGGTATTGATAATGAAGGGAAGTCATGGACTTGCACATCCCTGACACAATCTTTAATGTTATAATATAAACGAACATTTGTTTGCAAAAACCGATAAACGCTATTTTTTATGAAATTGAAACTAAACATACTCAGACATATACCGTAGTTAACGGTCGGTGTCGTATAATTATAAAATCATTTTAGCAGAAAACATCCATTGCTGAATATCTTGATCCAAAATTCATGTTTTATCGCAAAAAACGATAAGTCCACTTCTTGTTTTGTCACAAAAACTGATAAGTCTATTCCAGCCAATCAACGCATGGTATTTGTGTCAGGTGATGTCAAAATGCCGGCTTCCAGTACTGCAGCTTCAGTTGGCTGTTATTGTGTGTAACAAGTACATAGGACGACCATTTAAAATCAGGATTTTGGTAGTGACAGGTTTAGTCTTATTTCATGTGAAATTTTGCGCTCATTCCGAAAAAAAAAATAAACAGTTTTATTAATACTTATTGCGACTTAAGTTTTAGTTATTATGGCAATTTTGGGCTAAAAATTGTAATTTTCGGGAAATTTGGAAAAAAAAACCTTCAATAAATATGTTTTGGCAGACCTATTCAATGTAAAATATGCGCTGAATCCATAAACAAAAATTGATGACCTTCCTTACACCGTTTTAAAAACATTTGAATTTCTTTTGGGGAGAAAATGAGAATTTTATCATTTTCAATCAAAATGAAGAATTTCAATAAGAAAAATTAGAAAGTCTTAAAAGAGCATTAAAGCACAAGTTTAGTTTGGTAAAAATGTTCTAAATCCAGAAACAAATCGCTCTTATTAACCGCACTTGAAATACTTTGAAATAATGACCAGTTTTATGAAAGAAAACTATATAATTCTTATCATTTGGGGTCAAATAAAAAACAAACAAAACATGCTACACCACTGGCTGTTATGGATTTATCGGCTTTTGCGGTAAATGCATGAAAAAAGTACAAAATTTTACACTTTCCCCCTAAATGTAGATTTCTGAAAATTGGACACTCGGTTATTTAGCTAAGGGAGCCATGCCAAAGTTGTTCAACCAAAAAAAAAAAACTCTCGTTTTTAAAGAAATTGACCCAATGGACTTATCGTTTTTTGTTTTTGTTTTTTTTTTTTGTCAAACGAACTCTTCATTTCTACACTAATGCTCATAATTATGGAATATCCTGAGACATTTTAGAAGTTGCTAATTTCCGTGAACAGTACATCTGGGATTAATATTTGCTCACCCCAGGTGAAACAAGTATAATTCACGTATTTCAGGAATGCTGAACATTTTGTAGCGTCCGACTCGACATTAAAATCTGTGTTAATAAATGGCGGTATTCAGAGTTGTTGGGTCACGTGGTGGTTACGCGCGTTATTAGACTTGTAACAATCAATTCTGATGCTAATTTAATGATAATTGACATTATATCGAAATGTATCAGTTTTGTGTGTGTGTTTTTTATTACTTTAATTATTTTTTCATGATTTTTGGTGGATTTTTTAAACAATAAATATTTAATTGGTTTTGCGCTCAAACGTATTTTACTTTTTATTTTAGTCATCACATGAAATCCAACAATTGCTTCAAATACTGCGTTTTTTGTGAAATAAACACTTGTTTAGAAAATTTTTGACGATAAAGGAGAAAGAACTTAAGTATCAGCAAAATATTCCATAATTATGAGCAGGAGTGTATGCCTGAGTTTGTACATACGTCTATGAAAAAAAAGTAAAATAAATCATGCGATATTCCTATACAATGTACTTGTTTGTGTACTATACCTTCAAATTTTATTTTGAAGTAAGATATACGTTGCACATAATTCGATGTCAATAACTCCTTTTTGGTCGAAAATGGATTTAATCCCGTTTGCAACTCAGCTCTTTAACTTCGGGATGGATGTAACTTAGAAATTATATTACCCATTACTAATTACTACCCCTAAATCAGTAGGAAGATAATTATTCGCGGGTTTAAGTTTGCATGTATTAAAAATTTGGTATAGTGGGGAAAAAACTACAAAATGTGTTGTTATTGAATAGTCATGTCTTGGAAAGGTTTTAATGGTTGTCTGGGTTGATGACTTTTGTGCAGTGTGTGGTGTAATGTTGTGTTGTGTTGTGTTGTGTTGTGTTGTGTGGTGTGGTGTGGTGTGGTATGGTGTGGTGTGAAGTGGTGTGGCGTGGCGTGGTGTGGTGTGGTGTGGTGTGGTGTGGTGTGGTGTGGTATGGTGTGGTGTGGTGTGGCGTGGCGTGGCGTGGTGTGGTATGGTGTGGTGTGGTGTGGTGTGGTGTGGTATAGCGTGATGTGGTGTGGTGTGGTGTGGCGTGGTGTAGCGTTGCGTTGTGTGGCGTGGTATGGTGTGGACAGTGCAGTGTGGTATGGTGTGGTGAGGTGTGGTATAGTTTGGGTATACGTCACATATATAATGCAGGACTCACTAGCACTCGCCCGCTTGCCCCGGGCGAGTAAATCTTCATGTCAGGCAAGAAAGAAATAAAAAAAAAAATGAAAATTTTTTTATATCAAATCAGGAAAACATGTCCAAAAATGTGACCAAAAGTAATGTAAAAATCTTAAGGTGAAAGCGAAATTCCAGTGGAACAATATTTCCCGACCAAAATCTCCCCCCCCCCCTCCCCTGCGAGAGAAAATTCAAAATTTGGAACATTGTGTTTTTATCTCCTTAGCTAGATCAAATCTGAGAAAATAGTTCGGTATGCAAATCGAAAACACAAGTTTAATCTTCTTTGGGGGGATGACGTCTATTCCGTCAGGACTTTAAAGAATTGCCTTAAAATAAAGCACTCGATTAATCTCCCACAGACTGCGTGCCGCAAACAAAAATATCGCTCCCGGGTAAATAAAATTGTTGACAAATATTTCTGGATGGTGTTGTGAAAGACACATCTCGTAGCCATAAATTGCTCAAAAATTGCAATGTATTTTTTCTCGAAAAGGGAAGATGTCTGTCCAGGCCAGCCACCCCCCTTGGTGAAAATTTGGGTGTCGGGGGGGGGGGGAGGTTGTAAATTCCCCTCCCCTGGGATTTACGAAAAATTATATAAAACTAAAAAAAAGAAATGGAAATGGGATCAGGGATCGCTAGACATTATGCAAGATGCTCGCACTAGATGGCGCTATAACTTATTCATTGTTGACGTGGAGTTTGTGATCATTCACGTAACAGATTAGTTATCGACACAAAAATTAAAGAAAAGTGACTTCTTATCTATTTCAAGATGTCAGACTGGGACTGGGGAAGTCGCACAAATGGTATGTATCTGTATTCGGTATTTATTTTCATTGAGACGTGGTTGGAGGAGCCTGGGACATGATACAAGTAGAGCTTACCCGTTTGTTTGACTCCAGTGCGTTCTCAGTCCCACACGCTCAATTACATGTTAGTAAGGTCGACTAACGTTAGATCACGCTTCGCGCATCACGCTTCGCGCATCGGAGCGACCATCGCCTTTACGCGTTACGATCGCTCGCGGTAGATGTGGTTTGGACAACAGTTTGATGCAAGACATGAATTTTGTGGAATGAAACATTTATAGCCGGAATTATGGAAAGCGTCCTTTCAAAAGTTTGAATTTGAGTTTTAAATTTGAATTTGAACTAACTGCGCGTCTTAGCAGCTGACTAACGTTTAAAGCCAGGTATTGGCTAGCCTCGACAGACTCACACGCATGCTGCGTGTGACAGTGGCGTGTGAGTCTTGTGGAAAACTAATAGCCATATTCTACATGTCACAAACGCCGACTTCTACCCCGTTTCACCCAACTTTTCTGCCCATTCTGACATTAAAACAGGTCAATTTGTGAATGTACATCTACCTCTCAGCCTCGACAGACTCACACGATGCTGCTGTGGTCTATGTGGTAACTAAGAGCATTATTCACATGTCACAAACCCGACTTCTACCCGTTTTCACCAACTTTGTCTGCCCCATCTGCATTTAAAACAGGCTCATTTGTGAATGTTAATCTACCTCTTACTATAGTCAAGAAATCGAATCCAAACTTCTAAATAACTACCCAATCTCCAAACCGCGACACTTTATCGCGTTCGTGCTCTGCCAGTCTCTCTCGCCTACGTGAAGGCTGCTATATCACAGCTCGTGCCGCCGCGCCGGCTGACGAGCTAGAGACGTTCGATCTAACTCCTGTCGCCGACACGGACCGGCGCGGCGGCCGGTGCGGTGATTCAGCGGCCTCGCCAACCGCAGTGGTATCTATAGCTGCTAGCCGTTTCTATTTCGGTATAATTTCTCCGAGTTGCGTGAGTAATCAGATATCGCCCAAGCCGACGTGAGGACGACTACCCCAGTGATTGGCTCCGCCAAGATCGCGGCCCGGCATTCACTGGGGTAGTCGACCTCACTCGGCTGTGGCGCATATTCGAAGTATTGCTGCAACTCGGAGATTATACAAAATAGAACGGCTAGAACCTAGACTAACGCAGTGTGCGCATGTGCATTACACTTATATTTCCGGAAAACATGGCGAATCGCTTGGTATGTAAACGACGAGACGTCGCACCTTAAAACAATCCTATCTTTTTGAAGAAGAACGATTCATTGTAGCAAACATTTGTTATCGATTCACGTATAATACATTGTGCGGATATAACATGAACTCATTTCAGAGTGGTGACTGCGGTAAGTTACGCAAAACTGCGACATGAATTTGGCTAAAATTTCTTGCCAACGCTATAGTAGAGGAATTGGTGCAGGGAGGCGCCGTGGTAACGTCGGGGCCGTGAGGTAAAAGCTACTCTTATATAGTCAAAGAAATCGAAATCCAAAACTTACCTAAATACTACCCCACATCTCCAAACCGCAACACTTTATCTGCGTTTCGTCTCTGCCCAGTCTCTCGCCTACTGAAGGCTGCTATACACAGCTCGTCCGCCGCGCCGCATGACGAGAGCTAGAGACGTCCGATCCTACATCCTGTCGCCGACCGCATGTATATCATTAGTAGTTCAGTCTAATTATAGACCCAATTTCATCACACTTTGACAGAATAAACTAAAATAACCAAATTATTTTGGAGTAGCTTGTTTGTTCACTTCTGTACATTTTGACCTCTGACCTGTTACAGGTGCCAGAGGAGGAGGAGGAGGAGGGGCCATGACAACGGAGGACATGTTGGAATCTGAAAACGACCGAATGGCAATGGGGCTGGCTGCCAAAGTATCATCACTGAAATCAGTAAGAAGTTATGCCTGTGAGAGGATTTTAAGGGCAGTGATATAATTAGAGGTGGGCTATAGGGGGTGACATTTTCAAAACATGTTCATCACACGTTAATTTGCTGAGAAGATGCCTATCGACACCATTTTTGAAAAAAAAAAATGGAAAAAAATCTGAAATCCAGGGTGCCCAGGCCGAAAAACGAAAGACTTCAAAATGGCCGCCAATACAAGTAAAAATTGACATTTTATGGCTTTATGGCTTAATTTTGAATATTTTTATTACTAATGGTGCATTTTTTGGTGCAAACAGTGGCAAGGAATACATTCGTGAAGGTTTCGTGAAATTTTGACTTTTCATTTACGAGAAATTGCAATTTTTTATCAAAATTTGCCTTGAGGGCGCTTTTCCTTATCTCGCAGATCTTTGCTCCGCTGCAGCTGAAAACTTCTGGCGAGAATGAGAATCACATGGTTGACCCACTCATGAAATTTCAGATGAATATCTTCTATACTTTGGTTGTAGCACCAATTTTAATGCTTCAAGGCAGCCTGCTATTCTAAAGCATAGGGGTCAACAAACTTTTCCCCTGTACACTTCAATTAGAACGCTTGGGAACACACGAAAACGGACACTGTAGCCAAAAGAATAAAGTAAGGATGCTCAAATTTCACCAGCAGGTAAACATGATGATTATTTTTAATCCGCTGTGCTTTGGAACATGTAACTGATGAAAGTTTGCGAGTAATTATGAAAAGTGCCCTCATGCTAAATTTTGACCACAAGTGCACATTCTGCAAAAATGAAAAACCCAAATTTTATGAAACTTTCACTAATAAGTCCCGAGGCATCAAAAACATACTAGAACACCTAAATATCAACAGAAATTCCCAGAAAGAGCCCACAAATGTCAAAAAACTACATTTTAACATGTAATGGCGGCCATCTTGGGTTTGTTAGTTTTTCGGCCTGGGCACCTTGGATTTCGCATTGTTTTCCGTTCTTCTTTGCAAATATGGTGTCAGTACACATAAAGTCATCAAACTAGGGTGTGATGAGCATGATCAGAAGATGTCACCTGAAATTGACGTTCTATAGCCCACCTCTAATAATATTCGAAGAGGTCTACAATGTCTCAACCAAATGAGTTGAAAAATACACAGTACACTACAGTACAGTGGGTATTCAGACTGGAAAGATTTGTCTTGAATTTGTAACAAGCATTAATTTATCACTACTGAATAAATCTGTAGGTTTATAAAAATTGATTGGAAAGAATTTTTACTGCCGTAAGATTTTGTGATAATAACTCTGCAACAAAGAGGAAATGTATGACTGTGAAAATTGTTCATTGCACAGATCGAAAGAAGGATCTAAAGTATTGCACTAGTACTCTGATTCCATGTGAAAAGAGTCAATGGTTTCTTAAGTTAGAAGCAATTAAAGGTTAAGCCCCTCCTGCTAGACAACCGACGAATTAACTGATACCCCTGGGTACATTTCACACTCAGAGGCAATGGGCTTCTGCAGAAATATGATGGGATTTAATCATATCACCGGCTCTGTATGAAAGGGATGGGGATTTAGAGCTACATGTAAGTTCAGTATGTCTCAGAATGGAGTAGAATGATAAACTTTATTCTTCCTTTTCTTCATTCCTTAGATTGCCATGGATATAGAGGATGAAACAAAGGACCATTTAAACTACCTGGATGGAATGGTGAGTGTTGCAAGATTGGAAATGTACTTGACTTATTATGCGAAAACAGAAAATTTGAGCACTACACTTTTTTGTGTACTTTATCCAGTAATAAATATGTTTGCAATCCAACAAATTTTTTTCTATTTTCTCTGCAACACATTTCATTTGTGGTGAAAATGATTAGGGAAAAGTGGTTATTGTTTGAATTATCATACACTCTCCGGCAACCTTTCCGAGTTTTGCGGATATTATAAAATATTAAAAGCATGATTGACTATACTATTACTACCATACTACTGTACTACAGTTACTACTAAGACTACTACTTTGCTACTAAGCACCACTACTTCGACTACTACTTTACTACTTATACTTCTAAGCCTACTAAGTACTACTGATACTACTGCTTCTACTACTACTACTACTACTACTACTACTACTACTACTACCATTACTACTACTAAGCACTACTACTACTACCAAGTACATTGTACTACCAATACTACACTGCTACTTCAGCTACTACTAATATTTCTGCTTCTACAACTACTACTACTACTACCACTACTACTGCCATTATTTCTTCTTATAAGGAGGACGATAATAACGATGATGATGAAGGTGATAATGATAATAGTAATAATAATAATAATAATAGTAATAATGGCAATAATTATGATATTTGATACATTAATAATAAATACCCCTTGCTCTATCAATATTTTCTTTGTAAACAGTATCAGGGAATTGTACAATTGTAATGTTTATTAACCATTGATCTTTCTTCCTTTTAATATCATTCTCCTCCTGACGTTACCATTGCAAGCTGCCATAGTAATAGTATAAATAATTATCTCCCCATACATGTACTTTGTTTGTCATCCGCCAGGATACAGAATTTGACAGTTCACAAGGACTACTTGGTGGGACTATGAAGAGATTCGATGGGATGTTGGCGTCAGGGAAGGGAAATAGAAAACTGATGTGCTACATGATCATAGGTGTCGTGGTTCTCTTCGTCTTTGCATACATTCTTCTAACACGAGTGACGAGTCGTTAGCATGTGACAGGAAAACTTTACAAACGAGCGTTTATTGTACCAACTGGTTGGTGAATTGATCGATCGTCGCAGATATTTTGTGGTCAATGGATACAAGTAATGTCAAATCCAAGGCCCGCCTCAAAGCCGACTTCTGTTGGCCTAGGTCTCGATCCGAGGCACCTGTAGGAACCGTAAAGGAAGGTAGCATTTTGGAGTGGCCTTGGGACCACGGCCTCGGGCCAGGGCCTCGGTCAAAGTCACCTGTACACCTCCTATGGAAAAGGAATGCTTTGGATTGACCTCGGACTCGGGGCCAATATTTGGTGGCCTCGGGCCAAGTCATCTGCACTCACACTATGGAAAGGTAGCGTTTTGGGAGCGGCCCCGAATACAACACTGGTTACCAGCACATCACAGAAACCTTTACAACGGACGTTTATTTTACCAGGTAGCTGATGAATTGTTTTATCGTCACATATGCTTCCTGGGCAACGAGTCCAGCCTCAAGGCCGATTACTCTTGGGCTTGGTCTCGGTCCGAGGCTCCTGTACAAACCCTATAGGAAGATAGTGTTTTGGAGCGGCCTCAGACTTGGAACTTGTGGGATCAAAGACAACATCTGTCGCTATCACATCACAAGAAACCTTGACAACGAACATTAATTGTCTGTTGTCTGGCGGAAGGGCCTTAACACTAAATTATCTCTAACTTGAAAATCATTGGCTCATTTCACATGAAATCAAATTAGTGTGATATTTTTAGATCCTTCTTTCAGTCTGTTAAGTGCAAATATAAAATTTAATATTTCTCAAATTAGAAATTATTTTTGGAACGGATGGGCCCTGTACAAAGTCTATGGGAACTTAATAATCTCGTAGTCAACGGGTTAAGGCCCTTCTGCTGGGATTATATCCTTGGGCCCTTCTGCTGGACAACTGACAATTTATTATACCAGGTGGCTGTTGGTTTGATTTATTGTCACAGACACTGTGTGGTTGAGGAATGTGAGGCATACATGTACATTGTTATTCGTTGGCCACATTCATATTACTGTGGAGTCAAACTTGACTGGAATGGAATCAGCTGGGAGTTTGCTATATTTCTGAGTTAAAGTGACTCGGATTTCCCAATTTGACTTGGAATGGTGTGTCTACTGAGAATTAAATCAATTTGAGTCAAAGTAATCCAGAAATCCAAGTCAATTTCATTAAGAATAACATTGTAGGCTCCCAGCTGACTCCATTTCGAGTCAAATTTGACTCTGCAGAAATGTACATGTAAGTGCAGTATAGGCTTGGAATGCCCTTTTATCCTAGGAACTACAAAAATTATTCTTCCAACGGATATAGTCGGAAGAAGTTTGTAGCCATTTGAAGTCGGGGGGAAATAGGTTGCCATTTTATTTACCCTTCTTCTCCATGTTTGAAGCGTACTTTGTGATGAACAATGACCTGTGCAGTAGCACTAAATTAGATGTCTAGACTAAAGCCTCCATTTCTCCGTTTTCCAATTCAATTTCCATGTTATTCAACATCACGTTACTAGCATGATTACAATTTGGCCTCAGTGAAATGGAGTAGCTATACTGCCTCCCCCCATGAACAAAGGGCATAACTGACCTTTTTTTTCAAAATTGAGTTATATAGTGTAGGAGACTCAGTACATCATGTTTAACATGCAGACCAAAAAAATATTAATTAGAAGTGTCCCTTTGTTTCATAATCTGTTTGTTAAAAGGACACTGAATAGGGCTTTACGTGTTGAACAAAATACATATTGCTCAATATCTGCAAAATACCAAAATGTCACTTATGCCCTTTTGTCACGTGGTGGGGGGGGGGGGGGAGGCAGCATAGTTATGGAGGTGAGAAAGATGACTGGCATAGGGGCCCACAGAGGGGTTGGCTAGGGTGATTAAAGTTACTCTCTTGCTTGGTAATGGTATTATTTAGTTCAAGAATGATTTTAGATGTTTTAACTATGTTTACATGTATTTTGTAATTTACTTTCAATTATTAAGGTTATTACAGTGTCAGCATTTCATGATTCCTACTTTCCGTGTTAAAGTTCCCATTTCTGTGTTTTTTTTCCATTTTCAATATCGCAGAGGAATGGAGGCTTTGATGTAAACTGATATCTGTGCCCAATCTAGAGATGACACCTAAAGCTGTAATAATGCTCCGAGGTCTCATCTTGATCTGAGTTGCTAATAATTCCTTTATAAAAGTCAAATTAAAATTTGGTATACAAAGCACACCAAAGAGTTAAAGATTGCAGTATATATAGTAATTTAATTGTTTTGTAGTGCCTGCACTCCTTTCTAAACATAGTCTTACATCATGTTTTCTGAATTAGGATGGCAAATTA
>JZLH01S0602278.1:28625-38890 GCA_001188425.1 Eucidaris tribuloides | reverse complement strand
GATTTTTCATTAATTATTTAAATAAAAAACTAAAGACATTCAGAATCTATTATTGCAGGGTTATGAGTTTGGGACATAAAGCTTTCAAATAACAAAAAATCCCCAAAACTAAACTTGGGCTTTAAGCAGTGCATGGAGTAATGCACCAAATCATTTTGGGGTCGGAAAAGAACTTACGCACACAAAACTATCAATATGTATAATCAAATTGTATTTGTGGGGTCGCGCAACCCCCAAACCCCCCAAATTTGACGTCATTGAGCTTAAGGGCTGTGGCATTTAATCCACGTCATAAGTGTAGTTATCAATTTTTTTAAGTCATCATAAATGTAAAGATGTCCTCAGATGGGATATACCCCACCTTTAAACTTTCGATGAATATTCGTCTCGCCGTGACCACGTCATCATTCCCCCATACACCAAGAGGCCATAGTGATTGTCACGTGAGGTTTACTTTTTGAAGAACAAGAATCAAGAACTGGTGTAAGGAAAACAAATAATGAGCTGGCGAGAGGGTTACGCCCCCGTCTCGTAATTTACGTGACAACGAAGGCCGCCATGTTTCAATCATTTCATGACGTTTCGTTTTTTTTTCCGCGCGATTTCAGTACGATCGAACTTAGCAGACGACAGGACGCCGAGCCGATTCCAGGGTGAGTCTGAAGCCACTGAAGATGTCTCGGACAGGTCCGTGTTTGGAATGATAAACATTGTGAAAATATTCTAGAATTCCGCTTGCGAACGAAATGTTACTTGAATTTTGCTTCCGAAGCTGTACGTGTTCGATATAAATTTAAGTCTGGATGACTAAAATCATATTTCGTGAACAGTACTGATACGTTATGCCACCACGAGATTTTTTTATTTTTTTTGTTCAGTAATAGGTTGCCGGAGATTGATTATGTAAAGTAGACCCAATGACGACTTATTAGGTCATGAAATTATATGAGATAAGCTAAGTTTAACATTTATCACAGAAACTAGCTATCAATCCTAATGCGTTGCAGTCAAATGGTAAATATAGGTTTCCCCGGCCATTTCGTCATGTTTTTATGAAATTTCTCGACTTTCAGTTCAGTTTCATCTCGCAGAGAGCAGAGCGTATAAATGCGATATTCCGTTTAGTCATTTGCTTTTAAACTCGTCAATTGGTACAAGTCTTAAAAATTTTCGATTCAGAATGGTCCATTGTCATTATAATTTGTCTTTGTTTACGAAAATTCAGTAAAATTCTATCCTAATTGGTCCCATGTAAATCCCTGAATATCTTGAATAGACAAAACTAAATGAAATTCTTTCGAAACTAGTTGCAAAAAGACGAATTTATTTTTGCGTTTAAGTGCTCAGTAACTGTGATCGACGAATTGAAATGGTAATTGACGAAACTGTGCGAAACCAGTGTTAAACAGATCAGAAGTGTTGTTAAACATGTTAAACTGGTCGACAAAATACGAAGATGGACAAGTATTCGCATCACCCTGGCATTTCAAGACAAATCTGAATTGCCAATTTTCATAGAAGTGTTTGTTTGAAAATGAATGGGAAAACCTATACTATATACTTTGATTAATACTACTTAATTAGACGTTTGTAAAGTGCTTGCCATTCAGTACTGTCTTGTCAGTCAGCTCATCCCGGCTCAACGGCTGTTTCTATAAAACTTGGATTTCAGCCTGTCGTTCTGCCTATTTTGTTTATGTGAGAAGATCTGCGGTATTTTACCATGTCATACTTTTACCAGTGACAGTTCCAGGACTAACGAGGGACAGAGCTAAAGATTTGGTCAATTGAAAGTCCACCGTTTAGAATGATTCAGCTACGTCACGTGAGTATAACCCCTATATGCATGAATGATAATAACTAAACTTTCATACAGGTAAATATTGGCTGTAAGAGAAATGCGTCTATCAATAATTCATAACAGAACCAGAGCTGTTGACTTTGCATTGTGGCACAATTTGCTTCACTTTAATTTAAGGATCAGATCGGATCGAATCAAATCAAAGAAAAGAGAAGAGAAGAGAAGAGAGAGAGAGAGAGAGAGAGAGAGAGAGAGAGAGAGAGAGAGAGAGAGAGAGAGAGAGAAGAGAAGAGAAGAGAAGAGAAAGAAGAGAAGAAAAGAGACGAGACGAGAGAAGAGAAGAGAAGAGAAGAGAATAGGGTAATCGTGGCCACTTCATCCCCACCCTCACCCTCACCCCCACCCTCACCCCCACCCTCACCCCCACCCTCACCCCCACCCCACCTCCATACTCAATCCGCCCCTGGAGTACTCATCCTGCTTGGACGCGTCGCGGAGGGCAAGCGGGATGACCGACCCGACCGATGCGGCAACCACCGGGCTACATCGTCACCAGAGTGGTGCCCAACTTGAAACACCCGACCAAGAAGTTTATTTACAAATGGTACGTTTTTGGCCCGAAACCTGTGGAGACTTCGAGACTTTCTATTATTATGTTTTCCTCTCTTGCTTTTTTTTACTGTGGTTTTTAATAGTTTCCGAAAGTTTTCCTGTCATGAATCATTTTTCTTTCTCGGTGAAGACATCGATAAATCATTTATCCATTCTAGATGATAGATATATTTTTTCGGCTTAAAGGTAACGACAACCGCGTCAGATTCTTCCTGTTAGCACCATTTCGTCAACACCAACTATCTTATACCTACAAAACACACATTATGCAGACGTACACATACATACATTTTCCATAAAATCCACGTACCATCTGAAAATGTCACACAGTTTGATTTATGCGTCTCAAAATATGCCTGTTTCATGCGTCAAATAAGTATAGACCTTCAAATTACGAGAGTATTTTCGTAAACATTTAACGTAACTCGAAGAGAAATCTTATTTAGAAAAAAATATATGTTTACCATTGTTGTTAATGTTTCGGCCTGATTATCATTATTGAGAAGTGGAAAAACAACCGACGAATGTTGGACTGTTATGCATAGAAAGAAGCTTTTATTAATCCTATTATTTATCATTTTGTTTTCCCTTTTTAAAAGCAATGTCATCATTAGCAATATCCGTATAATTTGCGTCATAATCCGCGAATCATAAATAAAGAAAGACTCTTGTTTATATCTCTACACAACCGGACAAATTGCCGCTATTTGTGGCCACATGTGTTCATGAATTTAGAGAATGGGTACATTCTGATGTCAATTCAGGCTCAGAATCCAAATTTTGTAACAAGAGCATTAACAATCATTCTGCTTTCTATGCTTGAACGAGGCGACATATATCTATACGTTCGCCGATTCATCAAATTTTGAAATCCGTCTTGACAGTTAACTTCGCAACCATTACTATTATATAAAATAGGAGATAAAAAATAAAAGAAAATGTACATTATTGGACTTTTATCACAAAAGCTGCTGATACGTCCATGCTATCGCTTGAGGGAACGGCCGAGCCAGCACCGAGTTCGCGAAAGATACAACTTAACACTCGTCAAAACAGAAGTACTGACATTTGGTCTTAACAATAATGCAATTTCTGCTTGATAAAATGAATCACTATCCATGTGTAACGGTTGGAAACGACTATAAGCCCCCTCTCTTTCGTGGTCCAATTAGTGGTAGGGAGGAACTCAATTACGTCGTTCATATAATTGTAATAACGGGATACTTTCGGTTTTATCGACCAAACGTATAATTGAAATATGAATATGCAAATTTGTTGTGCGGGGGACGGTGGCTATAGCTCTGTGGTGTTTTGTTCCTGGGATGTTTTAAATTGATATGCAGATTAGTTGGTTACGGATGAGGGGAGCCGGAGAGCATCTTCCCTCACCGTTTCGTTGTCCGTCTGTTCCCCCGTCCGTTCCCCGGAGGATTGGGTGATGGAAGCTGGAGATCGAGATGAAAAGTCAGCTGGGATTTGTCCGATTATCTCTGGTGTACATCGGATCCGCTTGATTGGGGGAGTGAGGGGGAACAGGCAGTGTAAAAATTAAAGGCTTATACATTTTTTTCTCTCGATCTCGATCTCAATCTTTTCTTCAATTGTTACTGTCGTGCGTTAAAATTATACAGAGTTTTTTTTCTGGAATATAAACGTAAATGATTGAACGTTGACCTACTTAACGAACAAAAAAGTAATCTATCGTTCAAGTTTTCTGGAATATATAAATGACGAAAACAACCGTACAACGAAAGAACATGATGTAAACGAATCTAAGTTACACAACGATCTTGCGAAATTTCTACACATTTATGCAAATTACCTACTACGGATCCGAAACATATCACGCAGGAATGCTGTAATAGTCCTCACGTAAAAAGAGAAGTGCGGGGGTTCCCCTTGAGTCGTGCATGAGCCTTAAAATAATCATGCATCCACTCATTAAAATGTCATTTTTCGGTTTATTATGTTAACCCGTTGGCGACGATTTAATTTCAATATAACACATATTCTCCATAAACCCCAGATCGAGATATCTCGTTCTTAGTCTCCAAGTTACATGTACATGTTCATGATAATTAGATTCATATTCATCATCAATTTATTCGGAAAAATAATAATTTCCTGCAAAACATCTGGTATGTTTGCACACTGCCAACCCCCCGCCCCTGTCCTTTGTAAATTATTTACTTGACGCGCTTTGGATAATTGAAACCTTTCAAAAGTGCATTAGTACTATGAGGACTGTGTTAAAATTAATAGCGTTTATGAAAGCAACACCCACGCAGTCCCAACAACATTATCACATTCACCCCCCCCCCCCACTACACACACACCCCCCATTCTCGACAAACACAATATTTAGTATAGGCCTATGTTTTCAGTGTTTTGTTTTTTGTTTGGGTTTTTTTTCCAATATTCAATTAGGCATTCGAGACAAGCTACATGATTTCAACGTTTCATAATAATACTGTATTTTCGAAGGTCGTCGTAGGTGGCAGCCTCACGCATGGAACTGTGTATGTGTGGGATGCACTGCGGTAAATCATGGGAGGTTCTTGCCTTTTCATGCCTGTTTACAAACCGTCTTGGTGATTATATAATATGCATGAGATGTGGGTTATCTAAATTGAAAAAAAAAAACAATATTCGCACACCAAAATACTGTATAGTTTATGTCAACATTTGCAGTGAGATATCAAATCCCCCCCCCCCCGATTCTTGACCCCTGTTCAAAATGGTTACAAGAAGAATGTGGTATGTATGCGTATTTCTATATTTTCTTAAGTTCTGCTCTGAAAAGCATACTTAAAATAAGCTCGGTTAACCATTTACAACTGCCAATTTTGGAAATAGATTTCGATCTATTTTTAGCATTCTAATGCTTAAAGTGATAAGCTAACATTGTGGAGCTTCAATTTAAAAAATTGTCAAATTTTGATATCTGAACTACATAGCAGTGTTCATATGGACAAATAAACACCATAGAATAAAAAAAAAGTTTGGAAAGTTACATTGCCAATGGCAATTTATGCGTGAATAAACAATTAAAACGCGGGGCGAGTTTAAATAGCGTAGGTGTACACACAGTAAGTCTATGGGAGAAAATGGGCAAGTGAATCCGATCAACTTACGATTTTCACATTTTTAAAGCACTAAATAATCATTTTGAAATACAATTTTTTCAGGGCGTTATTTTTAGACCTTATCAAAGACAATGGTAGCATGGGGAATCATGTAGCTCAGATTTTTTTAACTGTGGTAAATGTTAGCCAATACCTTTAAAGCCACTGGCTAACATTTACCAAAGTTAAACAAAAATGTGAGCTACATAATCTCCACCCTCCAAGTGTCTTTGACAAGGTCTAAAAATGAAGCCCTGAAAAATTGTATTTCGAAGTGATTATTTAGTGCTTTAAAAAAGTGAAAATCGTAAGTTGACCGGATTCACCTGCTCATTTCCTCCCATAGACTTACCGTGTGTGGATCTAGGCTATTTTTTTACTCGCCCCGAGTAATTCATTCATATCTTGCCAGTGGCAACATAAATTTTCCAAACTTGTGTATTCTAGGGTGTTTATTTGTCCATTCCAACACTACTATGTAGCTCAGATAGCAAAGTTTGACAACTTTTTAATTTGAAGCTTCACAATGTTAGCCTATTACTTTAATGAATTACCTAATTAGTATGACCATATTATGTCCTTGATGTCCAATAATCGTTTTAGGGAACACATCATGATGTGAGGTAATTATTGAACTGAAACTATGGTTCTAGGGATGGATATACATCGTAAGGACAACTCCCCCGGGAACGGCTCCCACCTGACAACTCCCCCGGCCCGGAGGACTCAGATGAGTAGTCCTCCAAGGAGCGTATAGCGAGCCGGATTAAGCACAATGCATGACCACTGTTGTTCTTGAACAATAGCTCCCCCCCCCCCATTCATTGTGTTTCATCCGGCTCGGTACGCCAGTGATCCTCGGGACAATTTTCTCCTTGGGAGTTGTACCCTGGGGAGTTGTCAGGTGGAAGTCATCCCCTTGGCAGTCGTCCTCCGGGCGAGTTGTCCTGCATGATACGGAAAGGATATATAAGTCAAGGTCAAGGACATTGTCTTCAGACTAGAATAAATTCTCGCCCTCCCTCACTCACGACTGTACACTTTACCCACTGGGCTCCGAAAACATATGTAGTCTGCACAAAATGTGCAACCAAGGGCGTAAACAGGTTCTCATAAATGGGGACCAAGTCGACTCCTTGGCGAGGGAGCGGAGCGTCCGAGTCACGGAGTGTGGGAAGGTGGTTTACCCCACCCCACGGAAGAGACTTGAAAAAAAATTGTGCCTCAAAGTGGTTTTTTTTTAAATGATTTTCTTTTTAATTATAAATGGTTTGCTTTATGACGTACAGTTAACCCATCAAAGATGACGGACTGTCACATTTGTGGTTTGATATTTTTCATAGTCCCGACTCCCCCCCCCCCCTCCAAAAAAAGGTGGAAGACATGTGCCCCTCGTTTCCCACTCGTTAACGCTCATGTGTATACAAGATCTTGCTTCCGAGGGACAATCCTTGCTCTCGCGGAATAGATGAAGACTATTGGATAGAAAGCTTTTGCATTCTGCTGTGGTACCTATTCCTGGGGTGGAGAGCGGTAGATATTTAACCCATGCAGGAACACAAACGCCGTGGTGGGATTCGAACCAAGGATCTCTAGCCGGAGAAACAATGAACTTTTTATACCTTTTTCATGTTGAAATGAAGTTCTTAATTACAAGCTGTTGTCTTTTGAGGAAGTTTTTTTTTCTTTCGTGTACATTCAGGATATTCTGAAATATGTTTTTTTTTTCATTTTTGCTATTTATCTAACGCTGGCAAAGTACTGGTTACGTAAACAACAACAAAACCATTTTTGGTTTCATTAGAAAAAAAATGGTGGGAGGTCAATATCGGTATTCAATATTCATGTCTAATGAAGAAAACTACAAGAAAATGAAGTGAACTGAAATTGTTTCTTATTTGACCTCGTCTTCGGGCATCTCCTAAATTACGTGTTGTTGTTTTTTCTTCAACTAACAAAGTAACAAAAACTACTTGGACTGACCACCGACGATACGTTTTTGTAATGAAGAAGAGTTCAAGAAAGAATAAAGCCTCAACGTTACCAATAGAATGCAAAATTCATTTCCTAAATGTAATCTTCGCGCTCTATCGTGCCTTCGATATGGCACAGTCAATCTAAAAGACGTATATAATATCACTCCATGTAAATCACTCGGAATTATTTTTTCCTCCCAAGATTTATGAACTGGACAGGTCAGTAGAGGGTCATGGAACTCTCTTAAATTTTGTTACGTCAAATAAAGTCTCGACACCACACCACATCACACATGTCCGGTCACCGACCGAGCGGGAACGATTTATGGCAAGACGCGCGCATCTGAAGGTCCAGATCGATTTTATCGTCTGCTAAACTTTGTTCCGGAGAGATTACCCAGAGATTTTCGTTGCAAAAGGGTAATGTAGACGAATGAATAAGAAAGTATGGTAATTTTATATTTGGTCATTTTATATTTGGTAATTAATAAAGAAATGCAGAATACGTATTTCAATTTATTTCATTCACAAGATTTGCAAAGAAAAAGAGGAGGAAAATGGAGGATATGGAAAATGATACAACAAACTAGGCCAAGGGAAAGATGAACAAGAAGAAAAAGAAGAAACAGGAGACGACGATGAGGAGGGGGCAGGGGGAGGAGGAGGATGGGGAGGGGAAAGGAGGAGGACGAGGACGAAGACGAGAAGATGGAAGAGAAGAAGGAGAAGAAGAAGAAGAAAAAAGAAGAAAGTAGCCGTTGTGATGGACATGGATAAAAAAAAGTTTACGCGTACCGATATACCCGGTAATGGTTTCTTGAGCGAGACCCAGACCAACTTGACCAACTCGTAAATGGGAGTTAAAGTAAAATTGCCAATTATCAATTATATTTAATGAAAATAGAAAATAAAATCGGAAGAGTATAAAGGAGGAGGAGGCGGAGGAGGAGGAGGAGGAGGAGGAGGAAGAAGAGGAGGAGGAGGAGGACTAGAACCAGGGATACCAGGACAAATTTCCATTGAATACGAATTTTCAAATTTCTCCCCATTTTTTCTTTAGAAATGAATATGTAGTCTTCTTTTTTATTAGACCAAGTGTTGAGGTTGACCTCGAAACATATGACGTAAACTTTCTGTAGTTTGTGCTAAACATGTTGAAGCAGGAGATGAATATCGTCTGCTGAACTGAGTACCGTGGTCGCTGTTTCGCAAATTTGCAAGTAATTTTCCCCACTCAACAACTCCAGCCCCTTAGGATTATGAGATACTTGATTTCATGTTCAGTATTGGTGTTCCATGCCTGTGTTAGGCAATGGAAAATTTTCAGCGTAAGACACGAAATGCTGGAAATTTCTTTCACTTACAAAGTGATAATAATTTGCTGACTCGATGATATGAAACTTCCTCGTGAACAAAAATGTCTTTGATTTATACAATATTATTTTGCGAGAGGTAATATTCATTTTGGTGATACTTATGTGTAATCTTCTGGTAATTGGTATATAGCCTTTGTCAAAAGCCTGACGCGCACATGACGTCACCTAGGGTTTTATAACCAATGGTGGTATAGTGACTTAAAGGTAAATGACATGTATGTTTATTGAACTTCGTCAACAATACATTTGACATTTTGTTCACATTAATAAATATAATAAATCATAAAGTGGTGACAAAAACAACTACGAACACAAAGATGGACGTTATTACAATACAAACAGATATGATAGTAATACGGTTACTTGTACATGCAAAGAAAAATGATACGAATGTACAAGTACAGTAGACAATTAGACATACAAAAATAAACTACCTGTAAGTACGTTATGAAAGAAAAAAAAGTCAAAAATTACCACGGATATCAATTACAGATTTTAGGAAATGTGTAAATTCCTTGATAGGTTTTTCATTTTGTAGGGACATTACGTATTTAAATTTTTCAGTTTCAGTTAGATTGCTAAAGTTAACATTAATTATTTTTAATTTCTCTATAAACGGTATTCTAGTTTGGGTGAATTTTGGGCATTGCATTACCAAATGGAATTCGTTACCTTTCGTATTCTCGTTACAGTCTTCACAGAATCTATATTGTGCAGGGATTTTATTGGGTCTTTTGTGTCTTCCCTTTTCTATTAGTAAATTGTGGGCACTTATTCTAAGTTTACATATATTGGTTCGTAAGTTTTTATCTTTGATAATATTTAGATAATTTTCTTCATTTATTGTGGTTTTGAATATTCTGTAGGTTCTTAGTTTATTCCCATCCCCGTTTGTCCCGTTATTAAAAAGGTCTGAGGTAAATCGTAAATCAAAATTTTCCTTTAGTTTATCGTTACATAGATGGGTAAATTGTTTCTGTGTTAGATTAATATTTTCAGGATTCAGATTATCCGCTTCCCCCATTAATTCTAAAGCTTTTAGTATTTCTTGTGTTTTCAGTAGCCAACATGGTTCATTTTCTTTACAGAGGTCTTGGTTAGTTTTGTATGCATCATATAGTAGTGTATCTTCATTA
This sequence comes from Eucidaris tribuloides, assembly GCA_001188425.1. Lineage (NCBI taxonomy): Eukaryota > Metazoa > Echinodermata > Echinoidea > Cidaroida > Cidaridae > Eucidaris > Eucidaris tribuloides. Next base: position 28,864 of record JZLH01S0602278.1, on the reverse strand, counting down.
ATTTCTCTCATTCTTAACCAGTAATTCAGAATATGTTGTATTATATCAATTAGTATTGGATATCTGCCCAGTTCTGCGATTACGCTTATATTAGTACTTTTGCTATTGACCCCCAAAATATGTTTACACCATTGCAAATGGACCTTTTCAGTATCGGATTGAAAAAAGGGTTTGGTTGTTTCTTTGAAGTGGGTAAATAATTTAGAAAAATCGATGACCGAGTTTCCCCATATCTCTGA
>JZLH01S0602271.1:2617-17972 GCA_001188425.1 Eucidaris tribuloides | reverse complement strand
CCAGAATAAACAATACAAAGTAGGGGTCACCGTTAATTCTAGAGAGTTATGAGCGATTTAAAAATGCCCCTCTTCCACTACGCGCGCAATACGCGCATTTATGTTTTTTGGGGCATATAAGCAATATTTTGGGTCCTAGTGGCCGGGAAAGGGTTCTAAACGATGTAGAATTTAGTCAGAAATCTAAATCCATCGAAAAAATTACATTATTCGGTCGGGAAAGGGGTGCACGCGAAAAAAAAACGCGCGCGTACGCGCGCGCACTAAAATGCTCCAAATGACCTGAAAGATATAGAATTGTTAATAAGAAGTCATTTGGAGCATTTTTATTTTTTGACGCACCGGTACCCGCATGTTGAGACGCGCGCGCGCACGTGGTTTGGACCAAAAGATGACCCATGACCTGAACTTTTCCTTTGCCAAGTTTGGTATTTTTATTCGACCGCCGGCTTGAGATATTGCAAATATAGGCTAACCCTAGCTTTTTTACAAATGACGTCACAGATGACGTCACAGATAGTCTAAGACATTGACAAGACTACCATGCCGAGGTATTGACACGTGACATAACTATGTTAAGTTTCAAGATGATTGATGATGGCGTTAATGAGATATCGTCTGAACAAAAAGTGACCAGAAAGAAACACAAAGAAACAAAGAAGACTAGACTTTAATTCGTCACTGAGACGAATTGGTGATCCGCGTAAACGCTCCCATCATTAAATCTAAGCACATGTGACAAACAATTTATACCAAGTACCATTACTTTCTGAAATATGTCCCTAATCACTTTAAATTCTCCATCAAACACTAATTCAACATTCGACGTACGCGTACGCGTTCGTCGCGACGCGCGGACGGATATGATTAGCACCAGTGATGACCTTTCACCTGAAGTTACTGTGTACCAGATTTGGTTATGCTACTCGACTCCAGTCATGAGATATGCCCGAAATACGATTTTTCTTTGTGACGTCACAGATGACGTCATAAGTATTCTGCATGTAAAGTAATGTCTGAACTGTAATCTACGGATCATAGGCTATAAGAATGAGCAATACAAGAAGGAGGTCATCGTTTATTCTCGAGAAAAATGACTGATTTAAGACTTAATACTTAAACGTACGCGTACGCGTTCGTCGTGACGCCCGCACGCATGTGATAAGCACGCATGATGACCTTTGACCTGAAGTTACTGGGTACCAGGTTTAATGATGTTACTCGACTCCAGTCATGAGATATGCCCGAAATACGATTTTTCTTTGTGACGTCATAGATGACGTCACAACACTTTGGCATAGAATATGCCAAAGTGATTCTGATATACCACGCATCATAGTATATCAGAATAAGCAATAAAAAGTAGGGGTCACCGTTAATTCTAGAGAGCTATGAGTGATTTAAAAATGCCCATTATTCACTACGCGCATAATGCGCGCGCATTTAAGTTTTTTGACATGTAAGCAATATTTTGGGTCCTAATGGTCGGGAAAGGGTTCTAAACGATGTAGAATTCAGTCAGACATCTAAATCCATCGAAAAAACGACGTTTTTCGGTCGGGAATGGGGTGCGCGCGAAAAAACGCGCGCGTACGCGCGCACACTAAAATGCTCCAAATGACCTGAAACATATAGTACTATTAATAAGAAGTCATTTGGAGCATTTTTATTTTTTGACGCGCCCGTACACGCATGTGGAGACGCACGCACGCAAGTGGTTTAGACCAAAAGATGACCCATGACCTGAACTTGACCCTTGCCAAGTTTGGTTGTTTTATTCGACCGCCAGCTCGAGATATTGCAAATATAGGTTAACTCTAGCTCGTTTACAAAGACGTCATAAGTGACGTCATAGATAGTCTAAGACATTGACAAGATTACCATGCCGAGGCATTTACATGGGACATAACTATGATAAGTTACAAGACTATTATTGCTGTCATCGTTCTTGAGATATCGTCTGAACAAAAAGTGACCAGAAAGAAACAAGAATAAAGAAGAAGAAGAAGATTCTGACGAAATCTATGGTGATCCGCGGTTACGCGGATCACCAAAAATTTCGTACAAACTCTATGGTGATCCGCGTTTACGCGGATCACCAATAAGAAAGATTTCGTACATCTAGGGTGATCCGCGTTTACGCGGATCACCAATAAAAAATAAGAAAGATTTCGTACAACATCTAGGGTGATCCGCGTTTACGCGGATCACCAATAAGAAAGATTTCGTACATCTAGGGTGATCCGCGTTTACGCGGATCACCAATAGAAAATAAGAAAGATTTCGTACAACATCTAGGGTGATCCGCGTTTACGCGGATCACCAACTAGATTTTAATTCGTCACTGAGACGAATTGGTGATCCTCGTATTCGCTCCGATCATTAGACCTTAAGAGATTATGACAGTCTATATGGCGTATCTAAACTTTTTCGAAGCTGTCCCTTTTCACCTTAACTTCTCTGTCAGAAATTACTCAATATTTCGGCGTGCGCGTACGAGTTCGTCGTGACTACCGCATACATATGATGAGCACCAGTGATGACCTTTGACGTGAAGTTACTGTGTACCAAGTTTAGTTATCACACTCTACTTTAGTCATGAGATATGCGCAAAACACGATTTTCCTTTGTGACGTCATAGATGGCGTCAGAAGAATTTGTCATAGAAAGTGATATCTGAAACCTTATCTACGCATCATAGGTTATCAGAATAAGCAATAAAAAGTAGGGGTCACCCTTAATTTCAGAGAGTTATGAGCAATTTCATAATGCCCATCTTTCACTACGCGCGCAATGCGCGCGCATTTATGGTTTTTGGGCATTAAAGCAATATTTTGGGTCCAGCTGGTCGGGAAAGGGTTCTAAACGATGTAGAATTCAGTCAGACTTCTAAATCCATCGAAAAAAATACGTTATTTGGTCGAAAAAGGCGCGTGCACCAAAATGCTTCAAATGACCTAAATCATATAGTACTGTTAATAAAAAGTGATTTGGAGCATTTTTTTAACTTTGACGCTCCCGTACACGCCCGTGGAGACGCGTGCGCGGACGTGAAATGCACCAAAAGTTGACCCTTGACCTCAACTTGACATCTGCGAAAGTTCATTGTTTTATTCGACTGCCGGCTCGAGATATTGCAAATGTAGGTTAACTCTAACTTTTTCGTAAATGACGTCATAGATGACGTCACGGGCAAGTGACCACACTGACAAAAATTGTGTGTTGAGGTGTTGACACGTGACATAACTACGTTAAGTTACAAGATGATTGATGATGGCGTTAATGAGATATCGTGGTAACAAGAAATGGTCAGAAAGAAACAGGAATAAACTAGATTTCAATTCGTCACTGAGACGAATTGGTGATCCACGTATTCGCTCCGATCAGTAGACCTTAAGAGATTGTGACAGTGTATATGGCGTATCATAACTTGCTCGAAGCTGTCCCTTTTCACCTTAACTTCTCTGTCAAAAATTACTGAATATTTCGGCGTGCGCGTACGCGTTCCTCGTGACTCCCGCATGCATATGATGAGCACCAGTGATGAGCCTTGACCTGAAGTTACTGTGTACCAAGTTTAGTTATCACACTCTACTCCAGTCATGAGATATGTGCAAAACACGATTTTTCTTTCTGACGTCATAGATGACGTCAGAAGAATTTGTCATAGAAAGTGATATCTGAAACCTTATCTACGCATCATAGGCTATCAGAATAAGCAATAAAAAGTAGGGGTCACCGTTAATTCTAGAGAGTTATCAGCGATTTAAGAATGCCCATCTTTCACTACGCGCGCAATGCGCGCGCATTTATATTTTTGGGGGCATATAAGCAATATTTTGGGTCCTGATCGTCGGGAAAGGGTTCTAAACGATGTAGAATTCAGTCAGACATATAAATCCATGGCAAAAATACCTTTTTTGTTCGGGAAAGGGGTGCACGCGAAAAAAACGCGCGCGTACGCGCGCGCACTTAAATGCTCCAAATAATCTGAAACATAGAGTACCGTTACTAAGAAGTCATTTGGAGCATTTTTATTTTTTGACGCGCCCGAACACGCATATGAAGACGCGCGCGTGCACGTGGTTTGGACCAAAAGATGACCCATGACCTGAACTTGACCCTTACCAAGTTTGGTTGTTTTATTCGACCGCCGGCTCGAGATATTGGAAATATAGGCTTACTCTAGCTTTTTTACTAATGACGTCACAGATGACGTCACGTGCAAGTGACCACACTGACAAAAATTGTGTGTTGAGGTGTTTACACGTGACTTAACTACTTAACTATGTTAAGTTACAAGATGATTGATGATGGCGTTAATGAGATATCGTGGTAACAAGAAATGAGGAGAAAGAAACACAAATAAAAAACTAGATTTCAATTCGTCACTGAGACGAATTGGTGATCCGCGTATTAGCTCCGTTTATTAGACCTTAAGAGATTGTGACAGTCTGGCGTATCATAACTCGTTCAAAGCTGTCCCTTTTCACCTTAGCTTCTCTGTCAAACATTATATTAATGTTTCGACGTGCGCGTACGCGTTCGTCGTGACTCCCGAACGCAAATGATGAGCACCAGTGATGACCTATGTCCTGAAATTACTGTGTACCAAGTTTAGTTATCACACTCTACTCCAGTCATGAGATATGTGCAAAATACGATTTTACTTTGTGACGTCATAGATGACGTCAGAAGAATTTGTCATAGACAGTGATATCTGAAACCTTATCTACGCATCATAGGCTATCAGAATAAGCAATAAAAACTAGGGGTCACCGTTAATTGTAGAGAGTTATCAGCGATTTTAAAATGTCTATATTTTACTACGCGCGCAATGCGCGCGCATTTATATTTTTGGGGGCATATAAGCAATATTTTGGGTTCTGATGGTCGGGAAAGGGCTCTAAGCGATGTAGAATTCAATCAGACATCTAAATTTATCGAAAAAAAATATGTTTTTCGGTCGGGAAAGGGTTGCGCGCGAAAAAACGCGCGCGTACGCGCGCGCACTAAAATGCTCCAAATGACCAAATAAGAAGTCATTTGGAGCATTTTTATTTTTTGACGCGCCCGTACACGCATGTGAAGACGTGCGCGCGCACTTGGTTTGGACCAAAAGATGACCCATGACCTGAACTTGACCCTTGCCAAGTTTGGTTGTTTTATTCGACCGCCTCCTCGAGATATTGCAAATATAGGTTAACTCTAGCTTTTTTACTAATGACGTCATAGATTACGTCACTGGCAAGTGACCACTCTGAGAAAAAAATGTGTGTTGAGGTGTTGACACTTGACATAACTATGTTAAGTTACAAGAAGATTGATGATGGCGTTAATGAGATATCGTGCTCACAAGAAATGTCGAGAAAGAAACACAAATAAAAAAGAAGAAGGATTTTGTACAACATCTAGGCTGATCCGCGTTTACGGGGATTACCAACTAGATTTTAATTCGTCACTGAGACGAATTGGTGATCCGCGTATTCGCTCCGATCAGTAGACCTTAAGAGATTGTGACAGTCTATATGGCGTATCATAACTTGTTTGAAGCTGTCCCTTTTCACCTTAACTTCTCTGTCAAAAATTACTTAATATTTCGGCGTGTGCGTACGCGTTCGTCGTGACTCCCGCACGCATATGATGAGCACCAGTGATGACCTTTGACCTGAAGTTACTGTGTACCAAGTTTAGTTATCACACTCTACTTCGCAATGCGCGCGCATTTATATTTTTTGGGCATATAAGCAATATTTTGGGTCCTGACGGTCGGGAAAGGGTTCTAAGCGATGTAGAAGTCAGTCAGACATCTAAATCCATCGAAAAAAATACGTTTTTCGGTCGGGAAAAGGGTGCGCGCGAAAAAAACGCGCGCGTACGTGCGCGCACAAAAATGCTCCAAATGACCTGAAACATATATCGTTAATAAGAAGTCATTTGGAGCATTTTTATTTTTTGACGCGCCCGTACACGCATGGGAAGACGCGCGCGCGCACGTGGTTTGGACCGAAAGATGACCCATGACCTGAACTTGACCCTTGCCAAGTTTGGTTGTTTATTCGACCGCCGGCTCGAGATATTGCAAATATAGGTTAACTCTAGCTTGTTTACCAATGACGTCATATATGACGTCACGGGCAAGTGACCACACTGACAAAAGTTGTGTGTTGAGGTGTTGACACGTGACATAACTATGTAAAGTTACAAGATGATTGGCGATGGCGTTAATGAGATATCGTGGTAACAAGAAATGACCAGAAAGAAACACGAAGAAGAAAGATTCTGACGAAAGTTATGTTACGCGGATCACCAATAATAATAAGAAAGATTTTGACAATATCTATGGTGATCCGCGTTTATGCGGATCACCAAAAATAATAATAATAAGAAGAAGAAAGATTTTGACGATATCTATGGTGATCCGCGTTTACGCGGATCAGCAAATAGAATATTATATAGCCAAGAAAAGAAACAAACTGCCTGCTCACTTTAAGAAATGGCGTTTTAATATTTGATTTTCATGCAACATCAGTAAGCCTTGTAACATATTACCTTGCTTATTATTAATTGCACATATTGCATATATTCCCCTTTTTGAAATATCCCTGTGAATTCATAATCTTTTGTTGATCTTTGTAATTATACTATAGTACATACCCTCTGCATTGTGATATGTATACACTGTGGCCTGCATGTAGGTCACTAATTTATGATACCCCATTAGCTCATGTATTTGATTATATTGTAGCTCAATAATATTCATTGCCAGTTTATATATGTATCGTTCTGCATGAGCGAGGTATCCTATTTTGTTCTCGGTTTTATCCCGTGAACTCCTTTCCCTGCATTGACATATTTGGCCTGCGGGGTGCTCAAAGGATTCGATTATCACATGCTGTTTTTGGGTGGCTGGGGCGGGCCGAGTTGGTGGGCGGGGCGATCCTTTCGTGAGTGTAAGTGTTGTTTTGTTGGTTGTATGTGTGGTTGTATGATGGGTGTGTGTGTGTGTGGGTGTGGGCGTGTGTGTAGATAGTTATTTGTGCGTGTAGGTAGTTATGTGTGCGTTTGTGTACGTACTTACGTGTGCGTGTATGTTTTTTGTGTGTATGTGTGTGTGTTTGTTTGTTTGTTTTTGTGCGCTCTCGGGCGGATCGCGCCGCTGGTCGGGTCTGCTCTCCCCTGTCTGTCACTCTGTTTTGTATTGAGGATGCACGCACATTCGTCTTTTTTATCCTGTCGATCAGGGTTCCCTTCAATTTATTTTCTGGGCCTCGCTCTTATAAAAAGCCTTTAAATAATTTTAAGGTACATATTAAGTACTTTTGTAACTCTGCCATTTTTTTTTATTGTTTTATTTTTTTATTTTTTATTTTTTTCATGTGTAATTATTGTAATTTGTTATTGATTGTTATGCTTGTTATTTATAACTCTTGAAAATCAATCAAGACTTAAATATAAAAAACATAGATTACAATAAGAATAGAACATGAATGTCCAAAATAAATTAAACTACTGAACCAAATGCCTTGGTTACTATAGTCAGTTTAATACAATGCCAATTAATTGTAATGGAAATGACGTGTTTTCATTCACTGGTGAGTGACGAAACAAAAGGTTTGTTTTATTCATGCTTTTTCTCGTAAGAAATTATTTGGTTCAGCTGTTTCAAATATTTTTCTTTTTCGCACTCTAATCTCGTTTCTTTAATTATGTAATCTTTTTATTGTTTACTGTACCGCCTAATAACTGTAATAAAAACACAACTGCCCGGAAAAATCCGTACTGCTTGGCAGGTATGGATTGCTCTTTACACCTATTAGCCTAATGAATGCCTGTGGCTGCATTAATTGGAATTCACTGAAAAGGGTATTCTTTTGAATAAACCTAACAAAATCCATTCACGCAGTTCTCCATTATTTATAGAATGGCTGCGCTCAAATGCAATACCAAATTCTTATTCGGTTTTCAAACATCTGCGGTTTCACAAAAGCATTGTGAATGGATAGGTTGTCAAGCACTCCCAAGTTTGCGAACGAGGATAGGACGGAGTGACATTCCAGGCACGTAATTTACTTTTGCAGTCCCCGGTGGTTTGTACACTGCTGAAACGTACTTGGTCACGAGTCACGACATTATAAATAACAGTCATAATTATTTAATTTTCTAAAAAAAACGCGCACATGGTATTAGGATAACAAACCCCATTCACGGAGTGAAATCACCATTATAGGGATTTGTAAAATACCACTGATGGGACTACGGAAAATCACGATAAATGGCCTTGCCCTACAGTTCTGACGGAGAGCCCGTTCTTCAGCAGCTTGACGGCCGCGACCTTGTACACCTCTACCTCCGCTCCCTCCCCCCCCCCCGGGGGATGGTACTCACGTATACTGGGTATACGGGGGTAAAAAAAATCCTTAGACATGGGTTCCCTTTTCATCAAAAAGATTCTAAGACATGGATGCCATTTTAAAATAAATTCTGCGCCCTTCGCGCACAAACTATGCCATTTTCAAGTTTTCGGTGCGCTTTGTGTCCCAAGAATTTTTGAAAAGCTTAAACGTGGGTGACTATTTACGGCGAAGGGACCTTTAGATGTGGGTATGGTTTCGCATTTCTCAGCGGCACATCCTCGTCCGACTATAATCTGAGTACCCCCCCCCCGGGGGGCAGCGGGCACACGACCTGCTCCACGCCCACGCAGTCTCTGTACCGCACACATAATAACAATAATTTATTCCACTGTTTTGTTTATATGCATGTATGTATGTGTGTATGTATACACACAAACACACATAGACACGCGCACACACAGACAAAAATACAGACATAAGCAGGCACATTGTATCAGAAGGAAATTTTCTTTCCAAGATCCAAGAAAAATCAGCATTTATTTCATGTTTTCAGGGTTATTTCACCCCCCCCTTGACGAAAAAGGGGGTGATTACGGGGGAAAGGGGTGTTGGGGTGTTAACACCCCCGTTTGGCAAAATGGGGTGTTTGAACACCCCAAACACCCCCCCCCCGCGTACGCGTATGCACACACATACACACCCTTACAAAAAAAAAATGGCGGTTTACCATTGGAATACCATTCGGAAGTACCAGTGGAATACCATTCGCAAATACCATTGAAAATACCATACAAAATGTACCATTGGTACCATGCATCTACCATTGAAATGTACCATTCGACCTAATTAACATTTTTCGGATAAATGGTAGACCTCATTTGCATACCAATGGTATATGAATGGTAAATGAATGGTACCCTAATGGTATAAAATTGGGCTACCGTTCGGTGAATGGTATTATTTGCAGCAATGATATTTGCATATTAATTATGCAAATTATTATACCATTCACCACTGCATACCATTGAAACACCATACAATAGCTACCATTGGTATACCATACAAAATCAACCATTGGTCTACCATAGATATACCATTCAGCCCACCATTCATCTACCACTGAAACACCATTCACTATCCACCATTGGTCTACCATAGATAATCCACCATTGGTCTACCGTAGACATACCATTCACAGTCCACCATTCATCTACCATTGAAACACTATTCACTATCCACCATTGGCCTGCCATAGGCATACCATTCACCATCTACCATTGGTCTACCATACACCATTGGTCTACCATACACCATCCACCATTAATCTACCATACACAATCCACCATTGGTCTACCATACATGTACACCATCCACTATTAATCTACCATTAAAACACCATGCACTATCCACCATTGGGCTACCATAGACAATCCACCATTGGTCTACCATACAGAGTCCATCATAGGTCTACCATAGACAACCCACCATTGGTATACCATAGAGAGTCCACCATTGGTCTACCATAGAAAGTCCACCATTGGGCTACCATAGACAATCCACCATTGGGCTACCATAAAGAGTGCACCATTGGGCTACCATAGACAATTCACCATTGGTCTACCATAGACAATCCACCATTGGTCTACCGTACAGAGTCTACCATTGGGCTACCATATACAATTCACCATTGACCTACCAAACAGTCTACCATTGGTCTACCATTCATGGTCCACCATTGGTTTACCATACACAATCCACTATTGGCTTACCATTAATGCAATTGGGCTACCACAGACAATCCACCATTGGCCTACCATACACAGTCTACCATTGGTCTACCATTCATGATCCACCATTGGCTTACCATTAATGCAATCCACCATTGGTCTACCATTGGCCCACCATTAATACAAAGTACCATTGGTCTACCATTGACTTACCATTAACACAAAGCACCATTGGCGTATCAATAATATACCATTGGTCTACTATTGACACCCCATTAACACAATGCACCGTTGGATTACCATTGGCTTGCCTTACCATTAATATAATTCACCATTGGTCTCCCATTAGCTTACCATCAATGTACCATTGGCTTACCATTAATACAATGTACTATTGGTCTACCGTTGGCTTACCATGGATGTACCATTGACACAGCATTAACACAATGCACTATTGGACTACTAATGACTTCCATTGGTACATGTATAAAATAAGCAAGCATCATGAATGAATGAATGTAGTACAATTTGTACAGTCAATAAAAAAATAAGTACACATCAGATACTAAGAGCTAACAAAAGGATATGATGTAGGTGACAATTTTCGATAACAAGACTTTAATTGTATTTGAATTTTTATTTTTTTTATTTTTTTATTGATTTGAACCATGATGCAATCAAACTTAACCCAAAGATCTGGACTGGGCAATTATCAAACTTGCCATGACACTCGGGTGGGGGATGGGCCCTCAACCCCCCCCCCCCTGTGATCCTTACACTGTTTAATTCTCTGTGTACAAAGTGAAAGAGAGACCATCATACTGTATATCCTGGTCATTTTACCAAAATATGCAAAACTGATAATTGCCTCACATATTCCTATATTAGTGGGCAGGTAAAACATTAAGTACAGTACATGTAGAAACTTACTACTTTCACACACTCTGACAAAAAATATATACACATCACCAAGATATGCTATTAAAAGTTCAAAACAAATACAGTGAAACTCCCTTACAAAGAGGTGATTGCAGGATATTTCTTTGTTTTTGTACCCTGATATAGTGAGAAAAATTAACAAGGTTATTGTCATAGCTTTTAGGTCCTCATTGTAACGAGGTCCCCTGTATAACACAACATGCAGCATAAATCAGGTCACATCACAATCATTTTCAATGAGCTTTCACATAAATTATAGCGACAGTGATTTTTCGCTTCAAAAAATGGTCTGTTCCTTTTCTGAACACCTGTAATTCCATTTCGACTAGCTAAAAATGAAAATTCCGTTTCGTCATAGAAAATGTACACAGCAAAAACATGAATTCTGTTTTGCAAAGGTGAATTCCATGAATTTTCACATGTAAAGTAAAAAACCAAACCGGATTTTCTGTTTCGATTTACCGATAAACGGAAAATCACTGTCCCTACAATTATCCACACTATAATACAGTAAGTACTTTACGAACTAATAAAAACAAAGTGAACAGTTGTATAACATATTCTGAAATCATTGAAATGTATTGCAATTGCGTTTACAAAACAAACTTGTCTGAATAAATGAACAAGATGGAAACTTGTCTATCTCAATTATTACACGCATAGCCATACAAATTTAAACTTGACTAATATTTAGAACCTTGAAAAAAAGACTGGACAAGGAGGCCACAATTACCCCCCCCCCCACACACACACACACTAATTGTGTATCAATTGAAACATATTTTCTTTGTCAATTAATATGTCAGTGCAGTTCTGAAAATCTAATTTATCAAAACAGATATTAATTACATACATAACACCTTTGCTTCGCATGTCAATTTTTCCAGTGTTTCTCCATTTACGAGGATAACCATAAACCATTGCATATTACTTAATTGTTGTTCAAAAATGAGTATTTGAGGCAAGTGATAAATCCATTCACTGTTAAAATCATTGATAAATATTGTACAGGTGATGAAAACATAGTACACTACACTGTACATTGTTCTTATCTGAAAAATCCACAGCTAATTTAATTCATGATCGACCACATATGTAATACATACACAGTATGGCTCCAGTCCAGGCAAGTAAGTGTTCCTGCATAGTGTAAGATAGTATATGTGGATTGGTGACAGAAATAGCAACCATGATAATTTCCCTATTAAATGAACTTCAAGTATTTCATATGCAGACACTTAAACTTTCAAGATGAATTTCTCCAGCATACAACATTACATCCAGCACTGCAAGTCACAATCCTTAGTATGCACATTTGCCTGATATAAAGTTGGAAGTTTGTTCACTAATCTATGCTGTATGGCCGAATAAAACAAAGCAATCAGAGATGAATTGGATCCATTCACACATTCCGTTTCCATCATGTTCATGAGAAATTCCAACTGTGTACCATGATATTCATTGCAATCGTTTGATTCTATTGAAATGGAACTCACGCAAATTTTGAGAACGGTTGAAAAGTATAGGAAGTCACGGAGTGTGCACCAGTAGACCTTCATCAAATATGTACGTGCCTATACATGTATTAATATGTAGAAGGAATACTGGCAGCATGCTAAACAACATCGCAAATAAAGCTGCAACCAGTCTTCGTGATTGCGCAAAATCGTGAGATGTCCTCATCGCCAACCAATGAGCGTTCTCCACTTGCAGAGCACAGCTAGTCTTCCACAGGCATTTGGTATTGTGTTGCATGATTGACAACACTAACAAATCTGAACAAAATTCACAATGAAAGCACTTCCTGCAAGCCACTGATTTACAGTCAATGAATTGTCAGTTTTTCATTTCACCTGTGGAGCTCGAGACTTGCGGTGAACAGATCAAAGCTGTAAAAATACCGGTTCACAAAATTCGTCTTAGTGATGATGCGGATGATCCCCATTTTGTCTGGTTATGATTCTGTTGATAACTGGACCCATCATGATTGCCAACATGAAGTGGAGGACATTCAACAAACTAAAGACAGCAACATCTTACATGTACACACACAAAAGAAATAAAAGAGACATTTATTATTCTATTCACATTAGAAGTGGCATTTGTTTGCACGATAGTGTCAACTTCAGAATACATCTTCTGTGGCTAATTATGGCACAGACTCAGATTCAGAAAGCATATTGCCACCTACATCATGTAGCCTCTCAGTGTTTAATTAGTCTAACAAATAAACCCAAGTCTGTGATGATGAAATTGGGGTAGGGGAGGGGTGGGGGTGGGGTTGCGAACCCGTTCGAAAATGTGGAGGTGGACGTAGGGTTGACGTTGATGCAGGTGCAGTGCTTGAAATGATGTCAACCCTGATACTCAGCATGTCGACGCGGAAATCTGAAACTCCCTATTCTCTTTAGGTGGGACCCATAGGCCTCATGTATGTAGTCAACTATGCTTAGAAGCGATCCATAATGAAGACTGGCGCCTTTTACGATGGCTTCCGGTTGTTTGTATTGCTATTTGCTGCAAGACATGAATTTTATGGAGTGGAAAATGATGTACGAATACATTTCAATGTTAAAGTACCATTTAAAAGTTTGTATTTTCTTTATTTGTTGCAAAGTTGACGAACGATACATTAGCCTGTCCATGAAATCTTGGTGGACAACCTTCGGGCGACTTTTGCTTGGTTGACGTCCAAGCGTGTGCCCATGCTCACAAGTTCAAGCATTAGTATCAATGGGGTACGGGTGCCATTTCTGCTGTGCGCTGTGGATAACCAGTGAGGATGACCTTATTGACCTGCATTGTGATAAGGGAAATGGGAAAAATTAAAATTTTCTTTTCAGGAGCTACTTTTCCCGTTTCAGAGCTGTCCAGATATTTTTTTGAATTGAACCCTATGGTAATTTACGGGGGCTCTTTTGGCCATTTCGGGTGCAAAATCGCCCCGAGCCCCCGTGTATTTTTTTCCCCTGTAAGGGACGGTCCTGCAACAATTTGCGCTATGATAGTGGAGAGCAAAAGATGCTGTATTACCCCATAGCTAGCCGGACTGTCTCCCTTTACAATGCGGGTCCCCCTCGCCGGTCATCCACAGCGCACAGCAGAAATCGCACCCTAAACCTCGTTGATACCAATATGATTGAACTAGCCTGCACGGCATGTGCGCCCATCATCCAAGCAAAAGTCGCTCAGCAGGCGAATGTATCAGTACATGTCAGTCAACTTTGCGGCAACTTTGCAGGAAAGCTTTTGCACAATATAGTCTACATAAATTTCCCATTGCACAAAATTAATGTCTAATTGCAGCAAACAACGGTATAAACACAACCGCTACCGCGAGCGATCGTAAACAAGCCGGTCTTCACTACGGATCGTTCCCAAGCGTGGGGACACACTCATACATGGGGACAATTCTATAGCTAGCTATGACAGATTTTTGTGCACAAAATATTGGGTGGCTGTTTTTATGCAGTCGTGATCATGGTACAAGAATGTGCTCTGAAATTTCATTTATTTAAACAAATTTATACAGAAATATTGTCTTAAATGGATAGTCTACAAATGACCTAAACATATAATTTAAAATCAAGGACTCACCACCACTTCAGTTTCATTTTTTAATTTTCCAAAATTTCTGCCCAGTGTCTTATTAACAAAATTTCCGATAATGTCCAGTCCTTTTTTTCTGGACGATCAACAGGCCTACACACGGTGCAAACTTTGGTTTGTTTTTTTCAAGTGTTCAGGTGTTGGGCGTATGTGGTCCAGGCAGCTCTGCTCAGCCAGGACCACAGAGATGGTGGACACACTGTCAGTGTCACTGGCCATGCTGGCTGACATGACTGAGCCGAGCCGGTGGCGAGTCCTGGCATCTAATCAAGCAAGCCACTCACCTGCTCACGATCACAGTCACAGCAATTTTCAGTTTGATTTCCTAAAACACTGAATTTCAAAGCACATTCGTGTGCCACACGACTGGGTAAAATAACGGCCATTCATTTCAGTACTTCGTCAATTGTGTGTAGACTAACGTTAGATCTACACAAGCATCGCAAGTGCAACATGCAGTCACAGTCATTGACAGTGCGTGTCATGTGTAACAGAAAGGCAAATGGTCCATATCCTGGACCACATACGTAGGTGTGATGCATTGATTATACACTTACTTGGCTGGCTGAATCTCTGAAACCAAACACCTGCATCTGCATAGTTGAGTCAGCAAAGTATCATGTAGACACATGTGAAATGAATCATAACGGAATTCCGCGATAACGTACAATTCAGCACCTTAAATTGATTTTGACTCGCATAAATGTTGATTGACGGTTAAAG
>JZLH01S0602266.1:26581-41749 GCA_001188425.1 Eucidaris tribuloides | reverse complement strand
CATATATCCAAAATGTTCAGGGCATTGCCATGAGACCAACTTGAATGATAACTTAATGTATGTTCTTAAACACAGAGGACGATGCTTATAACATAGGCTGACGGGCATGAAGTGACCATATTCTGAACTGAACATTAGTTGCAACTTGTTGCCCAAAGTCGAATTGAAAAGGCAAATGACTAAACTGAAAATAATATTTATACGCTCCTCTCTCCTCGAGATGAAACTGAACTGGAATTCGACGGAATTTCATAAAAAGATGATAACAATGGGCGACGTAACCTATATAATTTTAAAACACACAGTCGTGGGACCATAACCCCCAGGGAATAACCCGCTCTTTTGATAAGAAAGATAAAAAGGGCACAAATATTTTCCACCATCAAAAGTCTTGTTTGTGTGATTTAGGACTGCAATCTATTTCTTCTGATAATCCGATACACTGGACGTTATTTTAATGATCATACTTTAATATGATTAAATTTTGCGAAAAGGTTGTTTCTGCGGTTGAACGTGTCACGGCAGCAGGTTGTCGTAATGTGCAGTAAGATGACGAGGAAAAGAAATGTAGATTACGCCCTCTGTAGACAAGACAATAATAATGTTATCCAAGTCATGCCAACTCAATAATTCGAGTTTGAGAACAGAAGCATAATCATCACAGCTGCATGCAGCTTATTGAAGTCAACAATTATCTGAAATAAAGTTTGTCAGTCAATGCAAACTATCAAGAAACATTACGTGTTTTCATAGTTATCGTTACGTAATTAACATGTTTTGTAATACATTTAACTGCTGATATACATAATGCCGTGACAAACAAACAAAATAGTAAAATCAAACTGCCTTGAATGAGCGTAAATTGTCCATGTGCATACATGTAAATATTATCGTCTTGTCACTTTAGACTGTGTTGTCCTGAACAGACATGTAATTTTATCATTTTTTTCCTTTTCCTTTCTTTTTGTTTGAGGGGGTGGTGGATGCGCTTAAAGCCAGTCGAGAGGATAAGTGCAAGTTCTACAAAATGTTCATTTTTTTTTTAAGATTAAAAAAAAATTGGGCTTGATAGGGAGTGTCTCGATTTATCAATAAATTCTATTTCAACATCTTCGACGAACAATTACAATGACTACTCAATGTTACGATGAAAATACTGTCATTTCAGTCATCGAAAATGTGTGCTGGGATGGTAGTGAAATCAAACTTCTTATTCCGTGAAATTTGTTACACTTTCGATCGTGTAAAATCTCAATACATGTATTAAATGCCAGTTCTTCATTAAGTGAGCAGAAACTGGAAAAGAGGGTAATTCGCTGAATAAGTCGCTTGACTCCTTTTCAAATAATGAATTTTCAGCAAGTAGAAAAAGGTTCAAATCCATTGGGTTGAGCTTCTAAAACTCTTGATTCCAAAACTCTACTCACCGTCTTTGCTTAAGGTAGGATGAACGGTTCTTCACAACACTATGAGAGCAACCGATGAGTAATTGTAGTGTTCAGGGGGTCTATCTGTTTGTATTACTGTTAGTTTGGCTGTCATATCTGTATTGTGTTCGTGTGGTAGATTTATATTATCGCTATAAAATTATAAAACCACACAATACTCCATGCTTCCACGTATTGGCAGCGGACTAAACGCTCTATTCTATCAAGCGACCTTCGATGCGCAATAGTTGTTGTAAGGAGACAATGGCACGACATTCCGCAGTACACGAAGAAGGCATATCCGCCTGGTAAAACAGACCCCACTCAATGGGACCTATCGATATTGTTTTATTCTACATCGCCCTCTATTGATCCATTTTGATTAGTCGGACAATAGGCTCGCTCACAGCTCAGCGAGCTCGATGATTGTTAACACCACTGGGGCATAGAATTCAACGAATGATAAGTGCTTGGCAACGCACGCTTAACCGGTTTCCTCCATTGTCCGGTTAAAAAGCCTGTTGTGTCAATACGGAGTCAATATATACAGACAAATCGTATTGCTTCTATAACAATTGGGTATTAGCTAAAATAACTAAACACCACCAGACGTTCCGAGTTGGATGGGCTTTATTCTACTGGGGATGTTGTCTGAAAACGGCCTGTATACTGGTTACCTTCAAGACGCTGTAATGTAAAACTTGAAATAATCCTCTTAGTTCCAGAGCTCTAAGAAACTCATGAATTATTCCGCTTCTCTACCGCGCCATTAGCTGTTCCATTTGTACCACGTAACTCCGGGCGACATTTGGATTTTATATCGTTCGTAATGTAATTTTCATTACATTATCGTGACAAATGTGTTTCGCGAGGAATTTTTCCGGAGACAAACGAATCCTTGATATCCCATGAGTCTCTTACGACATCAATTACTACTGGACTTCAGCTAGGTCACGAATCTGAACCATGTAAGTATTTTTTGCAACTTCGACGTGCTGTTTTAGTTAGCTTACAAACCTCTGAACCCGTACGATGCTGTGACAATGTGTGTAGGACTCCCGGGGGGTAGGACTTTTTAATACCTAATCCACATGCACAGACGTGGATATGTTGTATTTTTTCGCTGCTGGAATTCTATTCAATTGGCAATATACATTTTATTTGCAGTATATGATTCCACAATGTAACTGCTCGTAAGGCATGTATTCTACCAAATCGTTTTTACAATGATAGTTGAGAAATTATACATAAAGTCGTACCATGTGTGCTCTAACGCATGACACTAGGCTCATCAATGTTCTCTGTATGACAGTCCTAGCTTGCAGGAAAATTATTTGGGCTATGATCTGGTGTGTTTTGGTAGAGTAACTACACTGTAATGTAACCTAATGTAACTTAACTAAACACTTTAACAGCGGATTTTGATTTGATATTTTACATGTAAAAGTAAAGGATGTTGCACAGTTGCACACAACATTAGAAAATGATAAAACGGTGTTAATATTAATGATTCTAGTATATTGAGGTGTTAATTTAGGATGATATTATCACCATGTGTTAAAGGCATTGTTTAACAATGTTTCCAGTTTAAGAAAAAAACTCTGAGCTACACGATTCCCCATGTTGTAGTGTCTCTGAAACGGTCTAAAAATGAATTTAAAAAATGAAATTTCCCCCATAGACTGCTGTGTTGCAGAATTTCCTATCGACTTAGAATGATTAATGTACCAATTTGTATCTGCAAATATTGTACCAGTGACAGCATAACGGTCCGAACTTTTGTGTTCTAAGGTGTTTATTTGTCCATTCAAACACTGTCAGATATGTCAGATAGCAAAGTTCGATTTTTTTTAAACAGGTCTTCCACAGCTGAGCGTCTTTAACTCTTTACACGCTGAATTTATTTTGAGGGGATAATAATGACAAATGTTCTTTTCACCTTTTCTTTGAATTTCTTTCCTTTCCGAGGTAATGAAAATAGTTATTTCTCTATAGATCTTACTTAAGCAAATTAGCTATTTTCTTAGTGTCTCCTGTGCAAAAGTGAAGAAAAAACATAATTATTACGATTATTGTTCAATTTAATTGTATGAATGTGCACAGGAGACTCTTTAGCATGCTAAGGGTTAACAATCGTTAAGATTAATATCGTTTTGAACATGTTTTAGTGTTAATCGTGTGCAACACGTCCTACGCTATTACATATGTCACGTTGAAGTGCAAAATAAGTGTTAATCCGCTGAGTTTACACTTGTTTTTAGAGTGTAATCTAACTGTAAGGTAATATATTAGTTTTGAACACGCAGACTTAATTGTAAAATTTACAAGAATTATTCTACGTACGTAGCCATGCAGGCAAAACTCATCTAAAATATTGAAATTATAACAGGGCTTGTGCTTAAAAAATAATTTCAAGTTCAAAGTTGTGTATTATATTAGAAAAAAAAACATTAATTCGCCATATAAATAAATTATATTCTGATTCATTGAAGTCACTTTATATACAAATCAGCAATTATCCAAGTAGTGAAAACTATGTTTTGGTGCTTCTGTGAATGTGTTTTCCTTTATTTCTGGATGAACTCAGTAATCAATAAATTCGTTTCCAGAAAGAACGCATTTAAGCATATGGATTAACAAAATAGAAAACCAAGCATAACTTCATGAAACAATCCGAGTTCTGGCGCCTAATTTGAACAACAGGCAAACACTAATCCGTAACATAGGCGCACACTGCTGTAAATACGAGCCCCATAAAGCTGAAACTTGTGCAGCTCAAAATACATTCGTTAATTAGCCAAACCGAATTTCCTTAATTACACCATCTGAAAGAAAAAAAAATACGTGTTTTCATATATTTCATAAGTGTTCCAGAATCTAAGTGTACAAGAGCACGTACATAATTCTTCGGCTAAATGCTGTAAGAATAATAAACTTGAAAGGTATCTCATTGTACATGTATTAAAAAGAATAATAAACCAAACGGATAATTCTTACAAGATTTTAAGCATATAATAGCCTAATGAGACAAAAGATGTAGCCATGGAGAATACAACATTACAGCTGGACAAAAGTGGAAATAAAAGCTGAAGTAAAATGTGAATAGGTCCGTGCAAAGCAACGGTATAACTTCGGGAGAAGGTATTCAGAAGTTTGGATAAATTATGGCGGTTCCGAAATACACAGTTTAACTTGGGTTACAGGAGAAATGCAAGCAGAGAACAAGCACAAAAATGTAAAACGAAAAAAAAAGTGGATGTATTGGTTAAACTCACAACTAGAGGATAATGGTTAAAACATGGACATTTTATTGCAGGTTCCGGGTGGCGCCAGGGTAAATTATTGAAAACTTTCGGCTGGCGAATATGTAAAAAAAAAACAAACAAACAAAACACTAATTTCATTTTTGGAAAATTTCAAGGGGCGGCCGACCACTCTGCCTCCCTGTGGCGCCGTCCCATGTCGCATGGAACTGTTGTTTCAATTAAATCACAGAATGGTAGATGGACATAAGAGCAGGGTGTGCGAACAATTCAGTTGCTTAAAATAGAACCCGACATTACTTACATGTAAGCTGGAAAACAATTGAGTTGTTTAAAATAGAATCCGAAATTACTTAAGCTGGAAACTTGAAAATGGGGGAGTTCGTAGTAAAGGTGGAGAAGAGGTGTCCGACAAAGAAGGCAATACAAACCCTATACCTTTTGTAGCCAGTTTAATGGCGTCGCGTCTGGTTGATCAGTTCAATTTGTTTATTGAGTGGTAGTTACTAACAACCTTCCTGAATTTTACGAGACCGACAAATAACATCAAAAGGATAATGGTTGTTGGGTTAAAAATAGCTCAGTCCACTTAAATTCTTTAAAGGATGAAAGTGGATGGTTAGGTTTACTAATTTGATGAGGGGCTATAACAGGTAAGGTTGCTAGGATTTCCAATTCTCAAATCGCCAAATTTGTATTTGATGCATTTTATTGGCAGCATTGTCTAGATATGGTTAGAAATTAGTACGTTGTAATCAATTCATAACACCTTTGAACCTCTGCCGCAGCCGAAAATTTGGGTGCCGCGGTATACGCGCAGCCAGATTTAGCAGGTGAACTACATGCACACCGCTACTATTGGACCCTTGTGGCACCTTTATACTGAAAATCCTATGAAAATTGGGTTTGTAATGATTTTCGGTATGTCATTGTAAAACACCAAGAAAACGTCAAAAAGCCGTCATGTGCACTTTGAATTCTTTAAAGGCATCGTATAACAATGTTTTCACTTTAAAACATCTGAGCTACATGATTCTTCATGCTACCAGTGTCTCTGATACGGTCTAAAAATAAAGCCCTGAAAAAATTGCAGTTTAAAATGATCATTAAGTGCTTTCAAAAAGTGATATCATTGAGAGATCATTCCAGCTTTCCCCATAGACTGCTGTGTTGCAAAATTTCCTATTGGCCGAGAATAAATGAATGTGCCACTTTGTTTCTGCACATATTGTACAAGTGACAGCATAACTGTCCAAACTTTTGTGTTCTAGGGTGTTTATTTGTCCATTCAAACACTGCCAGATATGTCAGATAGCAAAGTTCGACAATTTTTTAAACGGGTCTTCCACAATGTTATATAGTGTCTTTACTGCCAAACGAAATTTAAAAACACGCAAAGTTTTGTGTTTTTGCCGTTAATAACGCCAAACTGGCAACTCCGATAATAGGCACGGAACGGGGCTGGGGGTGACTCTGCACCCCACTCCGAAATAAGTGTTTTAGAGTAAGCCATGTACATCTATTTACAACTGATTCCTTGTACTCGTTGGGTAGATTGTCACTTATTTTTACATCAAAGGTGATTTCATCGATTTACGAATAAGGGTACACAATTAATATACATGCATGTATCGAAATGATAATACCAACGTTTAAATATCTTATTTCAATTAGGGGGTACTACACGCATGTAATTATAATTCATGATGCTCACATCACGATAAATTTATCATTATTTTGCTCATTTACTACCAAAACCTAAACTAGAATATTTTCGTTGTATACACAAACCAATTGTTTATGTACATTTTACAACAACAAACATGAAAAAACGCACCGAAGTGACTGAATAGTGGGAATATTATTTACCACTGTAAAGCTACGTGAAATCAGCTTCAGTGTCATGACCATGATCTTTCTTCCCTTCACATCAAACGAGCGCATTAACCCATGTAGACGCTATTTAAAGCTCTGCAAAGAGAACAGTAAAAGGAAGCACATTCTCGAAGGTCAGAGGTCACTTGGATCAATCTCGCCTACCGATGCGAGTCGGCATTAATGGTAGATATGAAATATAACACATTTGCCCCTTACGCTTCGTGGGGGTATAACTTGATGACATTTACAGGTATACTAGTAGTGAGATATAGTATGTTAGGCAGTATTCACATCTACCATTTTTCTTTATTCGCGATCAATACTCGGCGATTTTAGTAGGGTCCATGGCAACAGCTGCGGTAGTAAATCAGTTACGTAAGTAGTATGCATTGTTATCAGACTGAGACGTGCAGTAATTAATTCTAAATTAGGTTTAATTGTGCCTACTATCAAGGATCGGGTTCGTCAATAGATAAACTTGGTAATGTTATGTGGTTACTGTTGAAATGAGGTTGTTGGTTTCTTTGATGTTGCTTGGATGCGGTTTCAAATCGCAGTCGTTAAATCAGGTGTTATTGTGGGAAATGGGTGTGATTTTGTGTACACATATCTTGATTGAAATTTGGAAATAGTTGATTGTCGCTTACGGCCAATAAATAATGTAAAACATATTTAAGCTGCTGTCTGTAGTACCTACATGTATGTACATAGAGACGTTAAGATGGGTCACCTGTAAAAAGAAAGGAGTACAATTCTTATTATGGTGCTGTCACTGGCGATGCAAAACAGTGCACTCTTTGGCGGGGTGGTGTGGGGGGGGGTGCGTCGAAAGTCGTTTCACGGAAACTATGCGCATTCGTGGGCTATTCAAATTTCAGAAAAGTCATAAATGGAGTGTTGGCTGTTGGCCATTGTGATCATCGTAACAACAGACAAAGTTATGTGCCTCCATATTACTACGTACACCGACATACATAGCATCACTCTTTTACACACTATCATTGCTCTGTCAGAGAAAAACATTTGCATGAATGGAAAGGCACATTACTTTGTCTGTTGTTTAACTCAAGTGTGACATGATGATGATGTCACACAGATGATCTTGGGCATTTCTGTAGAAGTGGGTTTTAGCAGGGTGCAGAAACATGTTGATAAAAATCTTTAAATATATATATGATGCATATTTTCATGAAATATTTAGTGATTTCGTGATGTACAGACCAATTGGCATCAACAGAAGTCAACGTACATTTGGATGTCGTAGGACCTTTAAAGATAGACATAATGATTTGCGTAAGATATAGCCTAACTGATATTTATTTGAGTCTTACAATCTGACTAAAATCTTTCGTCCCTTTACATGTTGAATCATAGCCAATATCTTTAGTTTGGAGAATGGAGATGATATTTATGATTTTACTTTCTTCCTCTCACTCTCCCTCTCACCTTCTCAGGTAAACGACAGAAGTTATTGAGATGATGCCAGCCACTAATCAACCGTAGTAAGACTGGCAGAATGCGTCCAGAAAATTGACACTAATTAGCGATGCACATGGAAACAAGTAATATCGATCTTCGGCAGTGTTTATCAACCGATAATAATACAACTTTTACAAGAGCGGCGAAATAATCACCCGTGCGTGGACAGTCATGCTGTATTGTGGGCCGATAGCAAACAAATAACCACCAACTTTTCTGCTGTCAGTTGACAATTTTCCCGTCGCTATGAAGCATGGCGCGAAGACGGTGCATGTGGATGCAAGATCGAGTTTTGCTGGCAGCCTCATCACGATATTCGCGGGGAAAAGTGCTCGGGCTGCCGAGAGCAAGACGCTGCGGGAGACCCTGCCGGGAAAGAGCCGGGTTGGACGCATCTTGCTGAATGACAACAACAGCCAAGAGAGGCTGCTTGATATGAAACTAGCCGATATTCATCAAATGCGGAGAAAAGCTGAGACTTTTGTTTCACACCAGCAGAAGACGTTTATCGCCAGGTTAGAAAAGAGACAGAAGACGTGGGTGAAAGAGCACGACAGGTTCTCGAATACCATGAACTTGTCGCAACCCAAAATAAACCTCGAGGAATGTCTGGGCAGTCGGGAATCTCTGCGGTCACGTGACGAAAACAAAATCGCAGATCCGAAAGCTGAAGTAGCCAAACCGGAAGCACAATCGAAAGACATGAGGAAGGACCGTGACGATCGCCATTCCTTGCCATCGATTACTTACCTTACTGAAGCGACAGATACTGCCAACAACAACACCCACAGAGAATCAGACAATTCGGAAACAAAGGTATTCGAAAAGCCAAAGTTGTTTGTGGGACTGCCACCGCTAATGAACGCTAAAAGATCGGGGTTCCAACCGACGGGTAACATTGACGAAATGTTCGACGATAGGCATATGAAACAAAGATCCTATCCGCGACCACCTGCCCGAGATGTGATTGATGGCACGATTCTCCCGACCCTGGACCCGACAGGTACTACCGATCCAAATGGATTACCGGGAGAAAAATCGCCACGGCCAGCCACCGCAATACCCGATGATGATGTAGCCAGTCGTACGAGTACGCTTGAAACGGGGACTTTCCCTTCGAATTATTTATCGCATTCACTTCCCAAGATCGAAATTCGGGAACCGCCACGAAAGTCTCGCGCGCGACGTGCGCATCAACCTAGGATGCGTCGATCAAAACGAGTTCGACACTTCTCGGATGAAGCAGACGATTTGGAAGACCCGCTCGAGGATGATAGGTTTCTCAAACTGCACAATCTCCTCGCTCATCAGAGTGTTGCCGACCACGAGACACGGGAATTTTCGGCCGTTGCCGGTGGTGTGATTGCCGCGAAAAAATTCTCGCACAGGTTTAAAAAGAATTAAAATATTATTAGGAATTAATTGACTGGTTATCAAGCTTTGTCAATTTTTTAAAGTATTATTGTTTCTTGCAATGGCAATTACAAACAAAAATGTTTTTTTTTTGTCTCTAGTTAAGTCAAGATGGGAAATTCACTATGCCTGTTTATCTGGGACTAACCTCCCAATTGTACTAAAAAAAATGGCCATAAGGATATTCTCTTTCTTTTAAAGTATACAGACAGGAGACTAAAAAAAATTGAAAAATCGAAATTACAATAATACCCAATTCTCCATAGTTGCCAACAGGGTATGTCAGTTTCATTTTATTTTGTGGATCAGCCAAAAAAGGTAAACATGTGTGTGTTTTTCTACCAAGCATGCTGTGGTCAAAATTCCCCAACAATAATTCAGAAACTGCAACACGATTGAAACGCATTTAACAAATAAGTTGCTTAGTTTACTACTGTGAGTAACGCCAACGAAATGAATATTTTAAAAGTATAGAAAAGTGTGCTAAAAGTTTGCATGTATCCTTACCCGATAACGTATTTCTTATTCGCCAGTTTTTGTGTATCCCAAGTGGATCAACAATGTTTTCATCGGACATTGTTTATTACCAGGTAGTTAAAGTTTTATTTTCGGTAGTTATTGGTAGCACACGTGACAAAGTTGATGTATTACTGGTTCTTCCTAATATTCTGTCATATTTCAGAGAAAACATAATTGAGCTCCTGTATCAATTCCGATAAAATGAAATGTAATCCTTATTGTAATTATTTTCAATTATCCAAATCCAATGCAGTTTCCCATTATACTCATTAATTGATTTGTTAATGTAAGCTCACCTGTCTAATCATATTTTGTAAAGTGAATATTTTTTCGGTTATGGAAGTACAGTCAAGATGTAATAATTTTCATAATTTTATGCGAGTGTCACACGAGTAATTTGTTTCAACATTTTGTCAAATAAAGAGATTAATTGCAGCTGAACAATATCATTCCTATGCAGCATGTACTGCAATATATTTAAAAGTAAATTATTTCACTCGTTAAAAGCCCAAGTATAGCTTTTGTAGATCAGACAACTTTTTCGCCTAATCTTTAATAAAAAAATTATATTGTCCCCAGACGTCAGAAGACAACTACTGGAAATTGTTTAAAGTGACAAATTTGTATACATGTTTCAATTATATATTACATATATATGGGAAATGTTCCGGTCCCCCGGACATTTCACATTTTGAGTGATTTCTCAAAAATGAGGAAGTTTCAGAGAAAGCAATTTTAAGGACATTGATAGATCATTAGAGGTCTATTTAAAAAAAAACATGATTGCAAAGAATTGAATTTTACCATTAATCCAAACTATACTTGGGCTGAAAGGGTTGAATTTCTAAGTGGGTGAAACATAATACTATTTCCACCCTTTTAAGATTACCACATGAATCATTCAGTCGGGAGTGTATGCACATCGTTGGATCATACATGTAACACCTATGTCTTGCTGCACTGATAAAATAAAATGTATGATTTGTTGTTTGCTGCAAATCTTTAAAATTGTGAAGTGCTGATAATAGTGAGTATACACTATAGAAAGGATCTTAACAAAAAGTTTGACTAAGCTTTCAAAAGGTGCTCTTAACAGGTACTTGATTATTGTCACTTGATAGAAACAAAACAATAACCCCATTCTTTAAGAGTGAAATGTGCGTTGATATTTTTGAAAACCAGGTGGTCTATTATTTTGTATCAAAGCCGCATTTTTTGTGAAGTTGGTGTTTTTACAATTGTATTGGCATGCAAACAAAACAATATATAAAGAAAAAAATGTTACCGTTCAGTGTGTGCGCGCAGGTAATACCACCGGTATTTTCACATCGTCGTATCCACGTTTGTCGCATCTCTTAATAATTTTTTTACAATTTTAGAATAATGATTGGCCTGCATATCTGTATATTTTGAAAATATGTTCAAGTTAAATATGAAAATGGCAGAAGGTGCACCACTCCCAGTTATGACTAAGAATTTGAAAAGAGTGATGAAGAAGGTTTAATGAACGAAAATACATACCTGTGTAACATGAATAATGGCATGAATGTTTTTGCGACCCACCGAAATTTGAAGAAAAAAAATTGAATGTATGTAAATTGATAACTTCATTATCAATACTTGACCTGGGGCATAGCTTTCATGTTAAGAGGCGGATATGCGAGAGAGCCAGGCGACTGAACGGGGGAGGATGTGGTAGGGATACCCCTCCCCCTTCCCACAGTACGGAGATTATGCATTGTTCAGCGTTGAATGGTGCGATCTGGGACCCGTTGCATAAAACTTAAACAGGAGAAATGTCTCTGTTTAAATATGAAAACTCTGATAAGTGTGATTTTACCATGCATTTTTCCATAGGAAAATAAAAATCATGGTTAAAATGATTGGATTTTTTCGGTTAAAATTTTATGCAACGTGTTCCTATTGTATACTTTTCGCACATTTATAAGTAGAATATTGTGTATAAAACTGGTGGAATAGAAATAGCACAATTCAAAATAAAAAAAAATCGATTACGTGGATTGAAATTCCTGTAGAAGGCCTATTATATACCTGTATATCAATTTTTTTAATAATAATATGCCTACTCGGTCTTGAGAACGATAAAAGGTTAACAGGGTCTGTCGTCTTGGACTATACTGAAGTCCAAACATCAAGTATATTAAACTTACGTAACCTATGTATACAGCTTACTTCAACCCAATGCTCGTATTAGTAAGGGGTCTAACTCTTGGTTCTAATCGATTGTAAAAATGGCATTATTACAGGGTCAGAGAAACCGTTTTATGTCAAATCATTTAGCTTTGAAAGTATTTATAATTTCTCTTGTACTGCATCTAGAGGCTAAGTAAATAGGTTTTAAAAATATAAACGTAGGTCATTCGTCTTTTTGTTTGCACATCTAGAACAATGTTTCATTCCATACATACGTTAAATTCATGATATCCTGATGTATTAAATGTGACGCACGTATTTAATGAGCTATCACTGCTGCATATGCCTATGAAACGAATGTATTAATTTATATATGCACGTGTTATTTGTGTTATTGCTTTCTTCTGTATAATTTGCTGTGAACGTACAAACTTAAAAAACACCATGTGCAATTACGTAACTGTGATTTTCCACAAATAAAGAATACAAGTTCATGTCGTTGAAAGAAATTGAACCGTGTATTTTATAGTGAATGCTGCTTGTCGTTGCTCGTTTGTCTGTGTGTGAAGGCGTATGTGGTCCGTAATTGTTCTCCTTGTCTGTATGAATGTTTCGGTGGAGGTGTTCAGTAAGCTATATGAACACAAAACCCCAAACGGTTCCCAATTAGGGGCGGCGCCAGGTTAAAATTTTGCCCGCCAACATTTTACCTGCAAAATTACAAGCCAAACATCCGACAAACGGGGTTAGGGGGCCAACGACGACCAAAACCATTTTTGGCCCACCAATATGTTTTTTACCTGCCAAATTACAAGCCAAACATCATTACTTTGAAAAATAGGGGGCAGCCGTTACCCCTAGCTGTGGCGCGCTCCCGTTCCCAAGTGTTATTGTCACAAACTTATAATTCTCATTCAACTCTCATACGAAATGAAAATAATCTCAAATCGTTGTCCCTAACTGTCATTAGCAAACTAGTAAAAGGGTACAAGGCAATTTAAACAGCAAGGGGAAAATGTACGCCTGCTAGTTGACAAAACTTTAATGACAAAAATCCGTATATGTCGATTGTTTGAACAGTGCAAAATAATATACAGTGTGTCCCAGAAAAAAGGAAACTGGATTTCATACCAAAAATATTCTATCATAATGAATAATTTCTTCAATGAATTAGGTATCATTGTAAAGCTCTGTTCCTCTTCTTTCGTTTGATGCATAACTTATTATTTATTGTTCATGCATTGTGGAATTAAAACAATGGATATTGGTGCTACCGAAATTTCATTTGCACGCGCATATTCCATTTTTGAGTGCATTTTCAGGGTATAAAATGGAATTATTTTTAAAAAATAAAAGCATGACATAAAAATTCATAATTTCTTCTTTTATCTGACACCTCAAGCGTAAAAAATGAATAGTGTATGCCGGAGAAAAGGTAAAATTAAAACATGACTGTTTTAGCGTGATTTTTAGAATGAATGCATTTTGACCATTTAGAAGCGCGCTGAACAAAAAGGTTCACGCACGGTTGATTTCACACAATATCTTGCACGGGGCTGGCTGCCAAATCAAGAAAACAGGGTTAATGAATACATTTTGGAACATTTCTGAAAACAAGCATCTTTTCAAATTGTCTTTTCTCACTCATGAATCGCTCATTTTTCACAAATGTGGTATCATATGAAAGAAGATAAAATAGGCATTTTAATGATGTCATTCAATATCGAAGATACTCTGAATACATTCATGCATGACAGTTTTAATTTCAAATTTGCTCGTGCAAATGTTTTTATACCTGTGTCCCTTCTGATTGTCTTTGCTCAGTCATGCGCGAATGGAAATCTTTGTGACTGGTATCAAATTAAAGACGATAAAAAATGCCTTCCAACTAAGTACAATTTTCTTGTCATATTTGTTAATAATATATAAAAATATCTTCAGCAATCTCGGTTTCCTTTTTTCTGGGACACACTGTATTATGGCTCCGTTAATCTTCTACTTCAGCTGGCCGGAAAGAATGTAACCCTCAGAAAAATGTCCCTTCAATATTAAACACAATTATGGGTGTGTCTGTGTGTTTAAGAGAGACTGTTCGTGTGTTTGTTGTCAGTCTGTGTTTGTGTTTGTGTTTGTGTTTGTGTTTGTGTGTGTGCGTGTGCGAGTATGCATACGTTGAAATTATCTTTTACGTAAGTATTGTTTCGCATATTGTCTTCATGGCACATTAAACACATTGATTTCAAGTGATATGGAAATGATATACACAATTTCGATTCTATAGGTGACTGAGTAGCATGATTCAAGGTAGTCCTACACTTGGAGTAAAACTATTCTAGAATCAAGTAAACTATGCAAGGATTCTGCTGTGAAACTTCTGTGGTCAAATGATGACTCATTTTAAAAGAACTCCCATTAGCATTCCTTGCGGCTGGCAAATTTGTAACATTCTACGGGATATATTTCTATCGGAGCACGAGAGTAATTCAGTACTGGTATGTTCATGCTTAAAGACCAGTGGCGTAGACAGGTCGTCGTACCTGGGGGGATGATTTGCTGTCCAGAGGGGTCGATTATAATACATGTTAAAATAAGCGCACGCACACACCACACATACAAACTTATGCGCACACACGCACAAACGCGCGCGCACACACACACACACACACATACACACACGCATCACACACATACATACACACACACTCGCAACACACACACACACGCGCGCGCGCGCGCGTACACACACACACAGATACAGACACACACTCACACGCAGATACACACTACGCCAATATCAGGTAGTCTTTAAAGGGGTGCGTAAGAAAAGTAAACGGACCTTTGATATATAGGGGGGCTGGGCCACAGAACTTTGTTTTTTTTTTTAATGCGGGGGACGGGCTGCCCGCGCCCTGACGGCTTTTAGCAGTTTGTGGGGGTATTTTGACTCTGCTAACACTATTATGTGTGCAGTGCACACTGAAAAATAAAGGTGCGCACAACGTGCAACTGAGGAAATAGGTGCAGAGCGATTTCTA